>JBBPTD010001141.1:0-12520 GCA_038093895.1 Boletus aff. mottiae
ATCTACTGACCTGGAGTCCACAGTGAGTAACCAAAGGATACAATGTGGCGCTCCAGGGAGTAACTGTGCTTCAAAGTAAACAACCATAAACAGGTCAGCTACAATGGACTGTGAAGCACAAAGGTAAAGTGTTGTATGGGTAGAAACACCACAACAAGCTAAAGAGAAGCTGAAAAGCAGTAGGTACGTAAAGTGACCATGGGGAACAACATGGTCACTATTAGAATACAAAATGAACACTAAAAGAGGTGCAAAATCATCAAAAGTAACATAAAACATAGTTCCAAGTTAAGGTTCCCCTTTATATTTTGTCAAAAGGGAATAGAAATGACTTGTTTCTGTGGAATAGACAGGGATCAATTGATAAAAGTTACGCTGGGAAGGCTCAGATGAAGTTGTTTTCATTTTTATTTAGCCAGTGTAATATGAGAGATGTGGAGATAAAGGATTTATTATAATGATATAAAGAAGGTGATGAAGAGTAATCAAGTGTTCAAACATGCATATGGTTCTGAATGCTTTAAGTTCCAACTGTTCCAAGATTCAATCTCAGAACCACCATTCCAGAAGTCTATGAAATTCAGACTCAGAACTGAGCATGGAAGTACCAGAAGGACTACAATACATTCACTTAAACCCTATAACCTTGTTCATTACCACAATATTGAAGGTAATCCCACCTATTATATTTACATTACTTGCAAGTACCTCAGTTATTTCTGCCCATCTTAGGCAGTGGCTGAGATGTGTTATCTATAATATATTCTCAGAGTGAATTGGAACATTATAACCAACTGTACATATGGTCAGATTGTGAGAGGTAGTCCACACAGATATTTTATCAATTAAAGCTGACTTTATAAGGCTGGGATAAGTACATGTAGAGAATGGTATGAGGTTCCATTTCCATTCCAGTGTCAGAAGTACTGACAGTGTCAAAAGCACTGGCAGTACACAGACTGACATGCTAGAAAGTGTCACATCTTCTGGAAGATGGTATGAGCTTCCACTTCAATCCAGTGATCAATCTACCTGTGTGGTCTGCCTCTCACAACCTGACCATATGGTTGGTTGTAATGTTCCAACTCACTCTGAAAATATAAAATATATCATCTTCAAAGGAGTAAAAGTTAAAAATAAATAGATAAGAGTACTGACAGATTTCCAGACATTTCTCTCTCCTTAGAGCATCTTTTCTGCTGTAGACATCATTGTGAGAAGTAATGGACATGTTTTGAAACAGGAGGTTTCTGAGCCAGGAACTATCAAACAATGTCTTTTACCTGCTTAAATATTGTTAGAATCTACACTAGCATTTATTCTGGGTCTAGTGCAACAGGTAAAATCTGCCATAAGTCACTTACCATGCATGTCCAAGTTTTGAATCCTGTTGGCTGGATAGCTCAGTGGTTAGAGCTATCGGTCATTGTCCAGAAGGTCCTTATTTCAAATCCTGATCTGGTTATTTTTTCACTTGACTGTACTAAGTTGTTGTCTAAATATCTCTTCCATGGTTGGAGTTTACCACACTTGGAAACTGACCAGACTCCAAGAAACCAAAGTTCAGCAGCTATGGATAAATAAAAATGACTTGTGTGAAAGATGCATTTGATTTGACTGACTGAACATATACTGGAAGCAGTGGTCTTTGAGCCAGAAAAGCCTTGTAGGTTGAAAGCTGATTGTCACTTTGAAAGTGGTTTGATGAGGAACTCATGATGCTGAGGAAAGAGGAAATCAGTTGTTGAGAAGGTAGGGAAGAGTTGAGGCTGGATGTTATGAAAGTGTTTCTGGAATGGGTGTACCAGAAAGGGATTTCTGGTGATATACCCTAGGTTCAAATATGTAATTACTATATTGGGTAATCACTAACATAAGATGTGGGTGCATCATTACTATATTTGGAAACCCTAACCCCAAGGGACATACCATATTAGGCAACATTTAGCATTTAACTCTAAGACTGACTTCTATATTATGCAACTATGGATAGTGAGGATACTGCAACTTGTTCAGCTCATATTTCAACAATGGCACTACTGATGTTCATGAATGTTGGACAATTGGAATCATGTTGAAGAGGGGTATCTGCACTTATGAATTATATGTCCAAGAAATAGTTGACCTTAATCAACTATTAGTGAATATACCCTATAAAATAAACAACGAATGTCGAGCAGTGGCAAATTGAAGACAGAATGGTGCCCATTCTGTACAGCAACAGTGTCCAGTGAGTGCTGCTAAACTGTAATACCTGTGATCAGGCTCAGCTTTTTTTATGTTTCTTTAACATTAGTTTTACTATATGATCAAGCCAGTGTATGAACACTGTGCAAACAGTGAATTCAAGGGGACAGGTGATATAACAGAGGTGGTTCTATGAGGTAGCCCATCAATCCCAGGCCTGAGCTATTCACCAACCCTGGCGGAATCGTCCTAGAATGGTGACAGTGACAAAGGACATGTATTGCTAGTAGCAAATAGTAGTAACTACAGACAATGAAATGAAAACAGCTTGAATGACAAAGTAAGCATCCTGAGTGCATCCTGCTTGATGTACTAATACCAGCTTGAAAAGTGCAGTAGTAGACCCATTCCATTGTACATAGTACTCATGTCTATAGCCAGCTTATGAGAATATACACAGTTTTCAACATTGCAGTACGTATGCTACCACTACCCTTTGGGTGGGTTCATTGGGTTCCAAAAGGCTGGCCTTTCAGCTTGCGACCCCTGTATGGAGGTGTGGCCATCATATGACCACTGACACAGGGTAATCTCAAAATGTAGTGAAAGTCACCATTACATTTCATTATCACATCACTCCATTACTCACGATATGCAAACCATTTTCAAAAACTGTTGATCCAACTTCATGTCCACATGGGTCTTGATACCAGATGTTCAGGCTGGTGTGGCAAGATCATATTTGCTCAACAGTGGCATGTGGCCACCAATACCCATGGTCAGGGACTTCATGTACAACTTGAAGAACTTGAGGATGCACCTCTTCAAGGACTATGATTGAAAGAATGTCACAATGCAGGATGTTGCTTCTAGGCTGTGGCATCCTACATGCAATAGATCGATTGTGGATTTCACCCACCAAAGACTACTGTTCTGAACATGTCCTGATAATGACAAAGATGACGACCCTTGCTAATTTAGTATGGTGAAGGGCTTACTTCAAGAATTCGTACACTGTTTTGACCCAGCTAAGACTCACATTTACGTTGATGAGCAGCCAAGTGAGTTTTTTATTTTACCCTCCATCTAACAAGCTCACCATGGTTCTACTGAAAGAAGAAGAGAGGAGAAAGAAGTAGAAACTGATGAGGATGACATTTTAGCCTGGTTGGAATGGGATGGTTGTCCGAGTGAAAGTAAGTCTGCATGTTTATCCATACAGTACTGTGGACTGAAGGGTGCCTTAGAATGTCCACATTTAGAACACTTGAATTTGATGGAGGGCAATGGAAAGAGTTTGGTATGTCCACATTAATCTTGTATACACACAATTCTGACTGTGGCTTTGGGATCCAGTCAAGATTAATTGAATCTTCCATCAGGTTTCCCAAGGACACCCCAAGGATCTGATGACAGGGTGGTTTCAAAACTTTCTTACCATTTGCTGAAATGGGCACCAAATGGGTAAGATCCACATACCAGATGTCAGCTATTGTCAATCTCACCTACATTACAATTACAGGACTATAAAACAATTCTCATCAAAGAATTGGTGAGCCACCAGTCACTCAAGGCTTCTGGCTCTGATTCCAAACACTGTGGTTCTGGTCCCAAACCATTCCGGATCAATGAGTTGATTATGGAGATCACACTTGATGAGGTTCTGTACACACCAGATGGTAAAGATGAAGAATACCTGGGATCCATGTGGATATCTTTGATAACACAGATACAGAATCATATGTCAATGTTAACATCTGTCATCATACAAAGTTGTACCCCACAACTCCATCTCTGATTTTCCAAAGCTTCAATGTCACTACAATTTGGTGACTTGGGAATGTGATGTCAATGGTCAGACAGGTGCATCATAGCCAGAAACTAAGACATAAAGGAAGGACAAGAAGCCATGTATCACAGGTTTACAAGCATGATGTAATTTATCGAGAAGATCAATGACCCATCTGTCTGTGGGAATTGCTTGGATGGAAAGGATATGAATGCTGGTACTCCAATCTGGGTCAAGCCCTTCATTGAATCCACTATTACATGGGAACACACTATACATCTCAGGGTTATCAAGCAGGCATACATGAGGAACAATGAACTGGAGGTAGAGATGATTGAATCTGCTCCCGAGGTCATCTACTCCAGAACTTGGATGTCATAGGGGTGGAGGGCTTGCTGCCACTCTGCATGACAGTATGAGGTAGCTGGATGTTAACTCTCTAGTGTCTATGTCAAACTTACAAGGAAGAAAGATGCCCTTGGTTAGCACAGAAAGGTGCTAAGAACATATGTGGCTCATCTAGCATGGTCATGAACTCACATTATATTTAGTTCTCACTACATTTCCTCCTTGATCAGAAAATGCACCACAGGCTTATAAGTTTTGTTCCACTTGGCAGGAAGTTGAGAGTTGGGCTCAAATGGCAGGTCATCAAAGTCCCTGTACTGTAAGCCATGATAGTACTTGGCCACAGGCTCAAATCTTTGAAAGAAAAAATGTATGAAGTTGAAGTATTTGATGCTTCCTGACATGTGGAGGTGGATTATTTTCTTTGGGAGAGGCACCTCTAAGTCACAGTACCAGCCTGTGCATTCTCTCATCAGCCATGCATGTTCAGTGCCGAACAGGTATGAAATGTGTTACAAATGCCCCTATTTTTCCTTATTTTTCCTGGTGCTCATTCATTCATAATTCACTGAATACTACAATAGCCCCTATATTCACTTACTCGCACAGAGTTCCCACAAAGCCCAACATTCTCCCATGATATTGATCTTGCAGTGACGTGCTCTAGATTAACATGAGATGCGCCTCATGCACGCCTCATGCCCCCTATCCAACACATGCCTGCACAGGTATGCCTATCCTCCAGTAAACACTCTCCTCATATCGCCTCATATTTCCCAGTATTGAACCTAGTAATACATGAATAGTAACTATAGATAAGCACTGCATGGTCTGTGCACATGTACTAGTAGTATAAATACTATGGTCAAGTAGTACAAGGCTCTCTAGTCTTGTTCTCTTGGAGTTTTCCCAGAACAACTCGCCTAGTACTCTTGCCACTTCAAACACTAGACCCTTAGGTGGGTTCTGGTCGTTTCACTAGAACAAGACTATACTAACTGCCATGGTCTAGCTAACCACTCCGGGACCCCATCTCCACTTTATCACCACTTATCTTGATTGCTAGAATCAAGTAGGTTATTAATAGGCCATGCTCACTATGCTATTAAACCCACACTCTGGTAGTGCCTTACTATAGGATCTCCGACATCTATGTGTACGCAGTTGCAGGAAGGATAGGCCTTCCCCCACTGGCATCTCTGCTCTCAGGTCCATCTACTGGACCCTCCACCAATGTCGCCTTCCCAGACATCTTTGGGCTAGTCCCAGAGATAGCAGTCAGTTTGGGATCATATAACTCCAACGAGTACAACCCCTCAGACTATGAGGCACAGATAGGAAGGGCCGAGACACACCTACAGGTACCGATCAACTAGTCACTAGTTGAGTATGGATTAGGACTAATGAGTCCATATATAGGAACAGAACAAGTTACCCAACTATAAGAGCAGCCTAGACTAAGGCTATAGGACATTGGTCAACAAGACTGCTTTAGCACCCAAGGATGCCCCCAGCACTTGCTACTGGGCCTCAACTATCAACACCACCAATTTACCGGGTCAGTTAGCATGGAGTAACACAGTAAACACCAAACACCATCTAACCCCAACACTAGCAGATCAGGAGATCGTCTATCCACCACTCAGTTCTCCTACATACAACCCTAGTACCCCCTTATGGGCACCATCTGAGTTACCAGAACCCATAGATTGGGAACCAATCCACACTGCACTCACCCACAGATCTGCCTGTCATTTCCAACCTCACGGAAACAGTTCTCATGTTTCGTATAGCGAGAGTGAAACAGAAAGGATTCATAGAGTTATACACAAAGGGATACAGCTGTTCAAATTTTTACTGATCTCCATGATCAAGCTTTCATACATTATTATTATGGACCCATTAGCTCTCAATATACTAAAAGAATAATGGAGGTAAAGATATTAAAGGAAGTAGAATTTCTATGTGGTTTGATATTTCTATTCTCTTTGTGATGACCATATTTTAGAAAACAAATTCAAATAGGAGAGAAGAGATATTCATTCACTTAAGGTGATTGATTTGGATTGCTATTTAAATTTATCAAAAAACATACAAGTCATGGAGGTATTTCTGGAGAAGGGCAGTGAGAAAGGCAAGATGAAAAATATTAAGGCTAATAAGGTGAAAAAAAAAAGCTATATTTCCTTCAAAGTGGGTTGTTTTAAAGTTAACAATTGAATAAAGCTAACTGATCAGCTACTTGATATAATACACAAATATCAACCAATTAGTTTCATATATGGGCTAAAACATTTTATCTCAGTCCACTAGGGATTTTGTTTAGCATAACTATCAAATAGATTTATTTGCTTGAATTTGAAGTAGCTCCCACACAAAACCCAATGGCTGGCATACCCCAAAGCTCAGATGTCTGAAATCCATGTGGTGTGGATATAGTTTGTGGTTCCAAGTATGCATATGGTAGATGGAAAGATTTGAATCAGAGACTGAGCTTTCTTAACATATTTGCATGTGCTATAAAGCCTTTGGAATTTCTTCAGAAGCTTCAATGTCTCTACCAACTTCCATTCCTCTGTCACCATATCTTCACAACTCTGATTTCTTTCATCCATGCTTGCCTGCTCTTGCAGGCACCTGGTCTTTAACAATGTGTCCTCATAATCCCATGCCTCCATCAGTATGTATTCATCACCCCATCCATATGTGCATGGCTATGTTGAATCTATCTGGCAGACAAAATCAATTGTAACAGAAAGTAGACTCAGCATGGCTGGTATGCAAGTCAGAGTGACTCATAATGCTTTCTTCTTTGATCATCTGCTAATTATTTGACCATGTAAATTCTATAGAGACTAAGATGTCCAAAGTTAGTCAGTTATGTTCCTCAAGCTCTAATTGTAACAGACACTATAACTTGCAATCTAGTCTTGTCTCTTATCACTTACCACATAGCTAACCCTTAGCAGATAACCCTTATCTTATCAAGTCACATGATCATGGATCACTCTAGACTCTAGTCACTTGCTAGTCATATGACCTTATCTCGGCTGTGCAACATATGTTGTACACATTGCATCCTCATGCTCACCTCATGCTTTTCCCTTTGACTCACTTTCTCTTATCATCCAATAGCATTAACCCCTCTTATCTAGGCAGTGCTTATCTATGCCTCATGGTACCTGGTCTCAATATACTTACTACTTATAGCACTACACAGCATGGTCTGTGCATGGTCTCTCTTAGTATATATAGTTGTACTATCAGTAGTATAGTCTCTAGTCTATTTTCCTGTTATTTCCCTTGTAATAACCCTATCTCTAGCAGGCTATTGCCTAATTCCTATAGACTCAATTGCCATTGTCTAGAACCCATAGCAAGTGCCCTATTGCCAGACATTAAATCTCGCCAACAACCATTGTCCATAGACAGGGACAAGGTCGTTACACTAATGCTAAGCAAACATGTTGTTACAAATCATTAAAGGTGGACAGAATAAGAATGGAATGCTGAAGCTGTTGAGAATCAAGTTGATCTTATTGCTAAGCTGGCAGACTTCTACCTTGGGGGTATGAAAGATACCTCCCAACCTACCTAAGGTTATCAACAGCCCCCTTTTCAAAGCAAGTACTGTTCATTGTGATTATTTTGGATCACAACATAGACTGACTCATTAAAGTTCTAGAATCAAGATATTAGATAAGAATAAATTCTTACAGACTCTCATTTCAACCATGCTTCTCCATTTGATTATTATCGTACAGAAGCTTCAGTGCATGTCTCTGTCTCTCTGACATTGTAAAACTCCAAGCCACAGATTCTAAAGAGTTCAGCCAAGGTAGTTCCAAATTTGTGGCAATCCATTACTCCTGGTATAACTGTCACTCAACACAGGTACACCCATTAACAAAGTAATTTGTATTCATTGATACAGAGTCTCATTACGGCTGGGTCCACTATAGTGGCAATGGCCGGTGGAACCAAGAAGTAGAACCTTAGCTGACGAGAGTTGACTGAACGTTCAAGGTGAGCAAGGGATGAGGGCATGATTTCTCATGGATGAAGGGGCATTCAATCAAAGGTAGGGATGAGGGCATGATTCCTCATGGACGAAGGGGCATTTGATTAAAGGTAGGGGCAGTTCATAGTTGCCAGCCTTCTAGGTGGACAATGAGAAGGGACAAGGATATGAATACAAGGGGGGATGGGGCATCCACTATAAGGTGACTCAGGTACAAGGGGGGTTCTATAGTAGGCCTAAGAAATAAGGTCAAAGGGTACAAGAGTAGGTAACCGGTAGCTAACTCAAGTAAAGCGAAGGTGACTAAGTAAGTATTATATGAGGTGAAATGTAGGTAAGAGTCATACAATGATAAACAAGGTGATGAGACAAGGAGAGCATAGCCTGTGAGTGGTGGGTCTGCAGATGAGGCAGCAGATGATGTCAAGAGTCACAGGAGATGGTGGGTCTGCGATAGATGAGAGAGGATGCGAAGGACAGTGAGGATCAGAATGATCAAGTGAGGTTCAAAGACAAGGATAAAGACTCCACCAGCATGTGTCAGGTCAAGGATGGGCAGCCATAGAGTCATCTCCAGACATGGGGAGAGTGCCAGGTATGTGGAGTGGTCATTTCAGGGATGACATCCCGACTTGTAGGCAACAGGGAGGGATCAAGGGGACGACATGCTGTGGGCGAGTGCAAGGGGAAGACTTTGTAGGCGATGGTCCACT
This sequence comes from Boletus aff. mottiae, assembly GCA_038093895.1. Lineage (NCBI taxonomy): Eukaryota > Fungi > Basidiomycota > Agaricomycetes > Boletales > Boletaceae > Boletus > Boletus aff. mottiae. The sequence continues at coordinate 9,059 of JBBPTD010001141.1, forward strand.
GTGGGATATGACTAGACTGGAATGTCCATCGTAAGGTAGACTAGACTAGAGTACAAGGTACATAGGTGAGGGCTTATATAGAGGTCATGGCTGTGCACGGACCAAGACAAAAAAGATAAGTAGTATAGAGACAAGGAGATATGATGAAGTCTGAGGGGATCTGGGAAATCAAGATAGTGGTACAAGGTCCGAGATAGGAGTACACGAGGCAAGGAAGATGAAGACACGGGGATCAAAGAGAAGAGAAGACGAGGAACCAAGATAATGGTACAGGGTCCAAGATAAGAGAACATGAGGCAAAGAAGATGAGGAACCGAGGTAAGGGTACAAGGTCCAAGACATGAGACAAAGAAGACAAAGACACAGGGATCAAAGAGAAGGCATAGGGCAAAGAAGCAAAGAAGACACTGCACATGTCCAAGAAGTCTAGGGAGATCTATGGGAGACAAGGGGCAAGGACAAGGGAATGGAGGACAAGCAGGACAAGGAGTGGAGGATGAAGGGCAGAGGACAAGGGGACAAGGAGTCGGAGGACAAGGAGACAAGGGTTCCAGAGACAGAGCAGTCTGAGGAAGTCTAGGGCAAAAGAAAAGAACGGCACAACAACCAGGTGTTGCCAAGGTGAGTTGTAACACAATGAAGTTGTATTTAGTGTTGTTAGCTTTAGATCTGCATACTGAAGGAATATCAAGTACTGATGTTGACAGAATGCTCATTATTAGTGAAATGATAACAATGGCTTCACCATTCACCAACAGGCACTGGTGCATATTATTTTATGCTCAGCTGTCAAAAGCTGATTTCCACTTTTTCTCTTACACATCTACTTTGCTCTCACAATTGGCAAGCTACTGTGGATGATCACCCACCTGCAAACTTCTGGGCATATGGTGTGCAGAGCAGCATCCAATATTCAAGCAAACATGTTAAGGGGTCTATTTGACAAAAAATGTCATGGCCTTGACATATCCTTGTGATTTATATCTACTCAAAGAAGCCAATCCCATTACAATCCTACTCCTTATGGAATATGTAATATCTAGTTCTTGCACTGACTTAGAGCTAATGACTATCTCAGCTTGTTGGTGTTAGTTTAAGGATTGTATACTGTAATTGTTGTTGACTACTGTTTCAGCCCTTTTTGTACACATAGAGTACTAAATGTATTTTATTACCAAATGTCAGCTCTTTTATATCTCCCTTTGACAAGCTGTTGTGAAATAAGGCTGGCTTTGTTCTGTCTTATGCTTCATCCTCCACCATTTTCTTCAGTCTCAATCATAAGGCAAATCCACATAGACCCTTCCTCAAAAATCCAATTATCCCCTGCTCCAAACACCAAGGTGAGGCAATTTCTGTGATCCAGCCACAGTGCCAGAAAGGTGACCTTGCCCTAACCATTGTGCAACCTCAACCTTGCCTCCATACCCTTATTCTTAACCTCCTCTACATCTCACCAGCTACTGTATTTGAAGCTGGGTGGGCTGATCTCATCCACCTTGCCATGAGGCTCCCAGAAGGTGTCAGCTATAAAATGGAAGAATTCCTCTGCATTCTTGACTGCTGCCTCAATTTTGAGAAGTTGTTCCCCACCATTAACAATTAGTTGAAGGATTCAAGTGTTCTGTGCTTGTTCTGGTAGTATGTATGAAGAGCAGTGATTTATCATAAGTACCAGGCTTCTTGGCAAGATAGATGGGCTGCCTAAAGGCAGAGGACATCCAACATTGTGGTGTGACCTAAAGCAGATGTCTTCTCCTATATTTTGATCATGGCAGTATGTTCTTTCATATATATGTCAGGCCTAATGTATGCCAAAGGTTTGATTTCCAATTTCATGTAGAATCAGAAGGAACAAATTGAGCTCAATTTTGGGCCTTTGGCCCAAATTGCCAAGCAATAGTACATCCCAGTTTCTGGGGACAATGCTAATCCTAGTTTTTTTTAGTTTTCATACTAGTAATTGAGTAACATAACCAATTCTATTCATAGTATGGTAAACAAAAACATGTCTGTATGTCAAATCTGCAAATTTCTAAATACTTCAGTCCAAACTACATTAGTAGCTTTGGTATTTTCTTGACCATGGGGAAAAAGGATTTTAATGTTTCTAGGATGAGTACAATGTGATAAAGCCACATAAAGTTGTCTGTGTGAGAAAACAGAAGAACTCACATTCAACCCAACATGCTTGACCATCTGACCTTGTGACTTGTTGATTGTCATGGCATATGCTAGATGGACAGGAAATTGCAGGTGACAGAAAGGTATAGGAGAATCTTGAAGACCAAAGTCAAGAGCCATGCAAGGAATGAAGACCATACTGTTGCCATTATCTCCACCCAACACTCTATACTCCAGAATGTGGTGAGTATACCTAAGGAGCCTCAAGCATGTACCATTGCAGAGGCCATTCCTGGGATCCAGATTATATAGAAGCATAAGTGGTGCACCAATTTTAAGCTCTAGCTTGTGAAGGGGAATTTCAGAGGGACTGAATGTGTTGAGAACTTCTGGTTGGATATATTTATACTCTCACTCTATCATGGAGTCTGCACTAAAATATGTGATTTTGTCCTGGGGTGCAACAGAGTCTAGAATGGTGGCATTTACTTCATGAATGTGATCATTCCTAGGACTAAGAATTGTACAGTCCAGAAAATATTGATCAGGAAGGTGCTGGTTTTGGGCAAGAAGTTGAGAGTATAGGAAATGTATGAGGGATGCCATGGTGTCACCACAACACATGTGTTCAGGAAGCATCACATCTCCATCTGTTATATCTATTTGTAGGAGTTGCTCTGTCCATGCATCAGATTCTGGGTCTTAACCTAGATGTATGTTTTGAAGAAGATAGTGAATAACCATCCTTTGCCAAAGATTGGAGTAAGTAAGAGTGGCTGGGATAATTTGTTCTCTCAGTCATGTAGGATAACAGAAAGAGTTTGCCTGAAATCTCCACCAATTAGAATGATGATTCCTCCAAATGGACAATCAGGTTGATCCAGCAAGTCACGAAGAGTGCGATCCATAGTTTCAATGATGAGATGATGCTAAGAGGCTGCCTCATCCCAAATGATAAGAGAGGTTTCTTTTAGAAGTTCATGAATGGCATCATTCTTTTTGATGCTGCATATGCTTTGTTTATGACAGGGGATAGGAATTTTAAAGCATGAATGAGTAGTGTGACCACCAGGAAGAAAAAGACCTGCAAGACCAGTAGAGGCCACACAAAGAACAATCTTGTCTCTGGCACAAACACCAGCAGCAATGAGTGTCACCAGATAGACCTTTCCACATCCACCACCACTGTGAAGAAAGAATGAAGATTTATGGGAGTTGAGAACACTATCCATGACAGCATCATAAAGAGTGATCTGCTGAGGATTGAGAGTGGGAAGCCCTCTATCAACATGTGCCTGCTGCTCCTCTCTGTTGTAGTTCCTTTGCTCAAAGATGAGC
>JBBPTD010001142.1:0-12519 GCA_038093895.1 Boletus aff. mottiae
TAGCGTCTACCCAGCAGAACATCCTACGAGAACTCCATCAGGTCATGTACCAAATGGAGTTTGGAGAGTTCCTCCAGGACATTGACAGATACGCCGTGGAGCTCGCTGCCTCCAGAATCGCCAACTCTGGCGTACACCCGCTACAACGAGATGAAGATAGTTCCTCATCTCCCTCCTATCACTCGGCGCGCTCTCCCTCTACCATATCCGCTTCATCATCCGCCTTGTCCCCGGAAGAACTCCATGTCATGAACGAAACCGAGAGAACCCATGTCCATCAGAGCCAGTTACGCTATGGTCACCTTCGCACCAATCCCCTCCTTCCTTCCGACCCAAGATACCACGACGCCTGCTTCCAATGCCATCGCTTAGGACACATTCGCCACAACTGCCCCGTATATCAATGCCCAGTCATGGGCTGTCGTCAATGGGCCCCCGGACACAGCCAAGCGAACTGTCCTATTGCCACTCGCCGCCCGGTCCTCCTTAGCCGGCTCTCTGCCACTCGTCCCCCAGGACACCAACCCTTGGCCGCACATATTTCAGGTCGTTCTCGTGGGACCCCCGCCCCCGAATCTTTTAGGAACCCATGACGAGGTTCCAACACCTCCTCCAGTTCCTCCCGCTCCTCTCGTTCTTATCGTTCATCCAACCCCGGACGTGGTCTTCCCGTCCCCCCTCCTCGTAGGTCTGCTTCTCCAGCACGCCGCTCCCCTTCTCCTGAACTGGATGACGTTATCGATGAGACCGGTTACGCTAACATCACCGGCTCCCCCGGATACTCTTGCATGGGACTCTAGTTACCTTTCAACGTGGTCTCAGGGCTAGTAGGGGGGTAATGTTACAACTTACTCTTTTCTTTTCACTTCTTCTTACACTTCTCTCACACTCGTCTTGTACTGATACCGAACTCGCTTGTTTGATTCTCGACCCGGACATTATTTCCTTCATCGCTGACTCACCTACGCTTACTCTCCCTATCTCTTATCTCAATTGCTTTGTCAGCGATTACTTCCCCCACATTCCATCTCTTTCTATCACGTTCTATGACCTGCCTTGAATATGCTTGCCCTTAGTCTTGTAACCGGGTATATAAACCCACTATACCTATTCATGTACTCTAGCTTAGATCTCCTCGATCAATACCTTGAATCTACTCCTTCGTCTCAAGCTCCTTCTGGCACTTGACCAGTCGCTTTGAACCTTTGAACCTAGAAACCCTTGAGTTCCTTAAGTGGAACGTCTTCCTTGGACTTCGTGCTACCATTAAGTGCATGCTATCTCTTTGAAACTTCGACCCTTAGTCTCTCAAGGCTACGCTCATCCCTACCCGGGCCAAGCATAACACAGCCCGACAAAACTGGGACATCGACGTCTTTGACTTCCATAGTGCCTTTCTTAATGGCAAATTGGACAACAACAAAGTCATTTTCATGGAGTTACCACCCGGTTACGATAAGCAAGGCCATGACCTTGTTGCTCGATTATGCGTTGCTATCTATGGCTCGAAACAGGGCACACTTAAATGGTACCAAAGGCTTACCGGCACGCTCAGCGACATGGGTTTCTTATGGACAGAAGCAGATTGGGGAGTATTTGTTGCCAGAATAGCTGAGCATGTCCTCATTTTGGCTTCACACGTTGACAACTGTACAATCACTGGGAGCTGCCCTGCTCTCATCAAGGCGTTTAAGGACGAAATCAGAACTCATTTCCGAATCACAGATCTAGGTGCTATCGGTTGGCTTCTCGGAATGAAAGTCGTGTGAGACTGAGACTCCCGAACCATCTCTCTGTCCCAGGAGCCATACATTAAAGCCATTCTCGCCAAGTACAACTTTTCCGACATGAAGCCTGTTGCCACGCCGCTTGACCCACACGTTCAACTGTCCGATGCCCAATCACCGAAATCAACGACCGAAGCCGCACGGATGCGGAATATCCCTTACCGACAAGCTACTGGTTCGTTAATCCACCTAGCTGTTGGGACTAGACCCGACATCGCTTTCACTACATCTTACGTCTCACAATTCAACGCTAATCCCGGTTGGGACCACTGGGAAGCGATAAAATGGATTTTTAGATATCTGATTGGTACACAGTCGCTGGTGCTTACCTTCGGGACACAAACGAGCGGTCTAGTTGGATACGTCGATGCAGACAGCACTACACAAGAACACCGACGAGCGATCACTGGATATGCATTCCTCATCGATGGGGGAGCAATCTTGTGGGGTTCGAAGAAGCAGGAACTTGTCACCCTGTCTACAGCCGAATCCGAATCCGTAGCCGCCACTCATGCCACAAAAGAAGCTCTTTGGTTACGACGTCTCATTCAAGAGATCTTCGGACCATTGTCATACCCAACCCTCCTCTACGGAGACAATCAGTCAGCCATTGCGCTCACGCGAGACAGCAGCTACCATGCACGTACAAAACATATTGACGTTCATTATCATTTCATTCGTTTCAGTGTCGAAAACGGTTCGATTCATTTCGTTTATTGTCCTACTTCTGATATGGTTGCGGATACGCTTACGAAGGCTTTACCGAACATTAAAGCTAAACATTTCACACATGAACTTGGACTACACCTCTCCGTTTGAGGGGGAGTGTTGTGTTTATTTCTTGTAGACTACGCACAAACGGACTCGGTTAGATCCGTATTACATAAGCTTCGGATAGATAACCTTCGTGCCGACGCGCATCGCACCTCAGTCCTGACTCCGTACAGTACTGAGGTGAGATCCGTCTATCCATACTTCATACATTCGTACTTATGACCTGTAGTACACTTCTACAGGTAGCAATACATTAGTCCTGACTCCGTACAGTACTGAGTACACTTCTACACCAACCTCTTCCCTGGTGTCACCACCATACCTGAGTCTATCACGCTCCCTGCCCTGGCCACTCTTTTTCTGGTAACCTTCCAATCCACACCCTCAGTATCTCCAGATTCTCCCATTAGCCCTGCTAGCCCCCACCCAGTCCTCACAGCAGAAATCCCTCTCTATGCCAACAATATTAGACCTGGAACTCCTTCTCCTTGATACATTGAGACCCTCTCTCATTATCTCTTAGATTCTTTTCTTGCCATTCCCCTTGAATCCCACATGGACATGGACTCTGCTTTCCTTGCCCTTTACTATGCATATCTCCGGACCCAATGACTCACCCTTGTCACCAACAAGTTCACTTCATTCAATACCCCTGCCCTCAATAGACAATGGGATGCCTTTATCCAGGCAAACATTCTTAGAAACCTTCACCAAGTCATATATCAGATGGAGTTTGGCAAATTCATCACTGATGTTAATTGCTACACATTGGAACTTGCAGCAGCTCATATTGCATCTGCCCAAACCTATCCCCTCCATCACCCTGCCTTGTTCTTTACTGAGACATCCACTCCAATCACTGTTCTTATTCATGCTGATCTCATCCTCAGTACTCTGAGACTTGCTACCAATGCTGCCACTTAGAACACGTATATTGTAACTGTCCCATCTACCAATGCCCTATCAATGGCTGTCGCTGCTGGGCTCCTGGACACGACCAAAACACTTGCCCTCAGACTACTTGTTGTCCTCCCCTCACCAGTCAACTTGCTACTACTGTCAGCCTTATCTGCACTTGTCCATCCTTAGCAAGCCATCTTAGTGATGGTCCCTTCCTTCCTCATTACATTACTCCTTCCTCTACTGAACGCTGTTCTCCTCAATGACAGTCCTCATCGTCCTCTTCTGGCTCCTCTCACAGTTTGTCTAACCACTCCTACTGCTCTGCTCGCTCTTCCAGTTCCCAGAGGGTTTGATTCATTTCCCCTCCTTGTATCTCTACTTCCTACACTGAACCCAGTGACACTGAGTACAATGACTCCACTCTTGACGACATGGTCACCAATATGCCAGGTTCCCCAGGCCTTGTCTACTCCACCCTCTATTACTAAGTTGTCTTTCAATGCAGTTTCAGATCTAGTAGGGGGGTAATGTTACAACTTGTTCTTTTCTCTTATCTTGTACCATTATGTTTGACCTTCACTTGAACACTATTTTCTTTTCATTGCTGACTCATCCCACATTTCCTTATCTCTTATCTCACTTGCTTTGTCAGTGACTACTTCCTCTATATTCCATTCTGTTGTCTGATATTCCATGTCTGCCCTAGTCTTGCCTGCCCTATACTTATAACCTGGGTATACAGTGACTTCAAAAACCCTTTCCATACTAACCTGGATGGTGGTGTGTGAAGTGCACCACCAAGCACCATGAAAATCCTACTTAGCTTTGGTGAGGTCATAAATAGTACATACTCTTGGCTACAGAATTGCTCCCTAGGTCATGTGATTTGGTTTACACACCATGGAGATATGTCCATTTTAAAAGAGCAATATCATGGAAAGAGTTTTTTCACTTTTCAATTTACAAAGGTATTTGGGTATTATTAGTACTTGGTATAGCCTCCTTTTGCACTAAGCACTGCCTGAACCCTCCTAGGCATGCTTTCAATCAATTTCTGACACTCCTCCACTGGAATCCTCTCCCACTTTTCCTCAACCCTATCCCACAATGCATGAACCCCATTAGGAGGGTTTTCATGCTCTCCAAGTCTCCTTTTGAGCCATTCCCAGAGATGCTCAATAGAATTAAGATCAGGAGACTGTGCAGGCCACCTCATGGTCCTAAAATCATGCTCCTCAAGCCACTCCTTCACCTTTTTGCAGGTATGCTTGAGGTCATTGTCTTGCTGAAAGATGATGTCAGGAGGATCTAGACCATAATACTCCACAGTATTCAGGAGCTCATCCTTCAAAATCTGAAGATAAAGGTCCCCATCCATCCTACCATCAATCTTGGCAGCATAGCCAACTCCTTCCCAAGTCATGCAGCCCCACATCATCAAGGAACTTCCATCAAACTTGAGGGTCCCTTGTACTAGCCTATCACTTAGTCCCTCATCTGCCTTTTTCCATGCCCATTTACATCCATCTGACCCTAGGTGATTGATTTTAGTCTCATCAGACCATATCACCTTCTTCCAATCCTCTATAGTCCAATCCTTGTGGGCATAAGCAAAATCCAAGCAAGTCTTGTAATGTCTAGCAGAGAGGAAAGGGCATTTGGACTTGATCACAGCTTTCATACCAGATCTCTTCAAGTGAAGATGAACTGTGTTGCCAGAGGGGGGTTGATTGATGATATTGGTGAGTGCTTTGGTTACTTGCACCACATTTTCAGCCCTGCCAAAGATAATAAGATATTGAGCATGGTGGATGTTGGCAGCGAAAAGCTTTGAAGGACAACCCCTAATGGCTTTGGGAAGGGTAGAATACTTCTTGGAACAAAGTTTAGATATGGTGGAAGAGCTGACACCAGTTTCCCTGGCAATGGATTCACCAGACTGACCAGCATCAAGCATGGAAAGGATTATGTTTTGTTGGGTAAAAGAGAGGGATCTGATCATGGTAGGGATTGGGAATCAAGAGGCATGTGAATTTTTTCAAGCTCAGACATGTTATTTATATATATATCTTTGTTTGTATGCACAAACAATGCCAAACAATTATGATTTCACTGAGATCCTACTTATCAATGGAAAAGTGAAAAAACCCTTTCCATGATATTTCTCTTTTAAAATAGCCATATCTCTATGGTGTGTGAACCAAATCACATGAACTAGGGGGCAATTCTGTAGCCAAGAGTATGTACTATTTATGACCTCACCAAAGCTAAGCAGGATTTCCATGGTGTTCGCACCACCATCCAGGTTAGTATGGAAAGGGTTTTTGGAGTCACTGTAAATACCCTGATACCTACTTGATGTACTCTAGCTTAGATCTCCTTGAATCTACTCTACTTTTCTCAAGCTCCTTCTGGCTTTTTCCCAGTCATTTTAAACCCTTGAACCTTTAAACTAATCTGTTCCCACTATAAAGTGGAACATCTTCCTTGGACTATGCACTACCATTAAGTGTGCACTTACCCTTTGAACTCTTGTCCCAATCTTTCAAGGCTATGCTCGTCCCTACCTGGGCCAAGCATAAAAATATATATATATTGAAATAAATCATGTTAATGGTTATAGCATGCCTGAAACAGTTCTACAGGATAAATTTTAAATAGGGCCAAAAAGAAAAACATACTCACATTTAAAAAAAAAATACATTCAGTATGTGAGCTTAATAAACACATCTATTATGACCCAGAAATTATCAAGTCCAACTTTGGTCAACTCCAGAATATTTCAGGGAACCTTGACCAAGGAGTAATGGACATCTATGGAGTTGTGACTCCGTACTTGTACCTATATCAAGGAATTTTTAATGGAATGATAATCCATTATAATCCCTGGTAGAGATTTAAAAACTCAATATCTCTCCTAATTTAAGTATTATGATCTGCTGCCTATGACCATATACCATTGTTTATATCAACAATTACAGCTATATATAAAACAGAGACAAATAAATGATATTTAGTAGGAATATAATGTCTGCTAGGGATTATAATGAATTATCATTCCATTAAAATTCCCTGATATACATTAATCTCTTTCAGTTCTAGTCTACATTTTCACCTCCTGATCGGTACAGCCTGTCCTGGCTGTGCTCCATGCTCCGTCATTCATCATTCCATTCCAATGTACATCACCTTTACATATTAGTCTCAGATCTGGACTTCTTCTGGGTTTTGAGAAGTATATAAGTCCCCTGTATTATTTTGTCATACCTTCAGTATGAAAATTAACTAAGTCACCTCCTCTCGAGTCTGACTTCACTTCCCTCTTCCTCTTCCCTAAATACAAGGACATGGAACCTGACAAGGGCACAGCACATAAGTCCTGCACCAATGTCCTCACACCTTCATACCTCCATACCTCCACACCTCCATACCTCTGTATCTCTGCACCTCCACAACTCCATATCTCTGTCGACTTTGGTTGAACCTCTGTTCCCTTTACCTATCTCTCTTGGATCTTGCCGGACTCAAACCCAGAGGATCTGGACTTGACAATATTTTCATACTGCCTCTTGTCATAATCCCTTCCACATCATCATGACTACATGTACCACCCAAACCTCACACACCAACATGTTGCAGTCTGTTTTTGGCAGCATTCACATTGTACCAGGCAAATTCGTCAGCTTAACCCAATGTACTGCACCTTCAGCCTCAGCAAGGTGGTGCACTGGCCCTGCCCTGTCTCCACTCACTCTGCTCCCAGAAGACTGAATTTCAGAAGTCTCTTATTTCCAGAGCTTACTGGAAGATGAAGAACATGACTGGGGTGATAGATGCCCTGAAACTCCATTACCAGGAGCACGAGCAGGAGGTGGAGGTGGAGGCAGAGATGATGACCCAGAAGATCCTAACAGTGATGACTCCTCCACTCCAGACTCCAAACTCCTTTTCGGATGTGAACCCAGAGAAGAGGAAGTCAATGACATCCCCTTGGCTTTTGAGCCATTCAGCCAACTGGCTAATGCCATCCATAATATGATTTGCCAAGCACTCTGTTGCAAGAGTACTACTAGTGATACAAGAACCAAAGTCCAAGAACTGGACACCTTTGATAGGTCAGACCCAAAGAAACTCTGTTCTTTTGTAGTGCAATGTGAAATCAACTTCCAAGCCAATGAGAAGGCTTTCCAAAAAGACCAAAGCAGAGTAACCTTTGCACAGTCATACCTCAAAGGAATGGCCCTTGACTACTTCAAGCCAGACTTGCTTGAAGATACCTGTTATAACTCATGGTATCACGTGATGCCATTCTTTTCTTTTCTTCTCTTAGACTTTCTCAGACCGCTCCGTCTCTGAAACCCTTGTCCCCTTGCCCTTGCCCTTGCTCTCCCATAGATCTCCTTAGACTCCCTATGGACGTGTACATCGTCTTTCCCTTTACCTTGTCTCTTTGAACTCTCACCTCGTCTTTGTCTTCTTTGCCTCTTGTCTCAGACCTTGTACCCATATCTCGGGTTCCTTCATCTTCTTGCCTCGTGTTCTCTTATCTCGGACCTTGTACCATTACTTTGGTTCTCCGTCTTCTCTTCTCTTTGATCCCCGTGTCTTCGTCTTCTCTCAGACCCTGTACCACTATCTTGGTTTCCCAGATCCCCTCGGACTTCTTCGTATCTCCTTGTCTCTGTCCTTGTTTCCTTTCTTGTCTTGGTCCATGCACAGCCATGCACATTATATAAAGCCTCACCTCTGTACCTTGTATCCTAGCTTAGTCTATCTTATGGTAGACATCTTGTACTCTCCTCCTTGTACCACCACTTTGCTGTCTACCTAGTAGGCCAGCAACCATGAACTCCCTTCACTCGTGACTGCACGTCCCCTCGTCCCTTGAGGAATCATGCCCTCATACTTTGTCATCCCTTAAATGCGTGGCCAACCCGCTGGCTAAGGTTCTACTTCTGGATTCCACCGGCCGTTGCCGCTACAGTGGACCCAGTCGTAACAATACCACACTTTCTCATCATCCTCTCTGGAAGATAGACTGGCAATCCTTCCTATGTGAACTATAGTCCAACTTTGGCCCTCATGACCTTATCACTAAAGCAGAAGCTCAACTTGAGCAACTGCACATGAAGGACACTCAGTGAATCTCAAAGTACATCATTGAGTGGAACCATCTTGTGAACCAAGTCCAAGAATGGGGACCTGGTGCTCTCCACTGGAGTTTCTACATCAGACTTCCAGATTGTATCAAGGACAAAATTGCTCGTCACAGCAAACCTGATAACATCCACGACCTTTGTGCCCTCTCTCAGCAAATTGATCAGAGGTACTGGGAGTGCAAAGAAGAAATTTCACATGCTCCAAAAGCCCCTGTTTCAATCTCCTCCAATCATCACAGCTCCAATAAGTTGTTGAGCTCCACTCTAACTAACTCCTCCATGCCCAAGGATGATAAATCCAAAGGCTCCTCTCTGTCTTCCAACTCTGGTTCTTCCAGGGGAGGAAATAACAAGAAGGGTAATAGTAACCCTCCCAAATCTGACACAATTGCCACGAAATTAGGCAAAGATGGAAAACTTCTTCTGGAGGAATGTCAACTCCAGATGAATCTTAATTTGTGTCTCTTCTGTGGTGAGAGTGGACACTTCACCAAGGACTGTCTGAAATCCACCTCCAGAGTGTCGTAAGCTCATGCAGCTACTACAACTATGGAAGCTGCAGCATTGACCTCCACTTCTATGGAGGCAAAAAATTAGAGCACAACTCTTGCATGTCCACACAGGCTGAGAGTTGCATTGATCCAAACTGTGATATCATGGAACTACATCTCAATGCATCTGCTCTTTTTGATCTGAACTCTCTACATCCTTTTGTCTCACTCCCTGTACATAACCTCTCTAATGTATCCATCCTTGTTGACTCTGGTTCGACTCATTGTTTTGTAGACACTGTATTTGTCACAAAAACAACATTACTGCATATTCCGTTCCTCCAATAAACCTCTGTCTCTTTGACAGCTCCTCAACTTCCATCATTATCCTTGTGGTAGATCTAACCATCCACTTCGCTTCTGGCGTCTCCATCTCTGATACATTTTATATAACATTGTTGGATCCTTCATGCAGCCTTGTTCTCAGACATTGCTGGCTCACCCACTACAATCCATTGATTGATTGGGTTATGAGCAGCATCATATTCTGAACTCCTGCAGATGGGATGCCAACCCCGATATCACCCTCCATACCTCTGAGCATCCCTTCTCCATTGCTAGATGACACTCCTTCCTTGGAATGCTCTCCGGACCCATCTAAAGCCCCTGGACTTCCAGCTCCTCACATCTCCTTTATAAATGCAGTTGCATTCCATCAAGCCTGTAAGATGGAGAGCTCCATCCAGTTCTCCCTTTCTCTCCAGTCTACTGAAGACATCTCTGCTTGCTCCACCTCTGCCTTTATTGCTACCCCTGATGAGCAAATCAACCTCTCCAGAGCTTCTTTGGAATATCACGACTTTGTGGATGTCTTTAGCAAGCAAAAGGCTGATACCCTTGCTCCTCATCAGCCCTATGACTTAAAGATCAAGTTGGAGGAAGGAACAGAACCCCTCATTGGAAAGATCTATTCTGTTTCCACCACTGAATAACAATCCCTCTGTGACTTCTTGGACGAACACCTTAACATCGGATACATCAGACAATCTATGTCTTCACATGCAGCTCTGGTATTGTTTGTCCAAAAGAAAGATGGCTCCCTCCAACTTTGTGTCAACTTCTGAGGATTAAACAAAATCACATGAAAAGACTATTATCCACTTCCCTGCATCTCTGATCTTCTTGATGCCCCTTCAGGAGCCAAGGTCTATACAAAGATTGATCTCCAACATGCATATCACTTGGTCCATATTGCAGAGGGCGATGAATGGAAGACCTCCTTCCATACTTGCTATGGCTCTTTTAAGTGGTTAGTTATGCCATTCGGACTTACCAACACTCCAGTGGCCTTCTAGTGGTTTGTTAACACTATTTTTGCGGATCTGCTGGATGTCTACATTATGGTTTACCTCGACAATATTCTGATTTACTCCCATAATATGGAATCACATCATAAAAACATCTGAGAAGTCCTCTGGCAACTGCAAACTAATGGCTTGTATGCCAAGCTGGAGAAATGTGAATTCCATACCAACATGGTTGAGTACCTCAGATATGTTCTCTTCTCTACCAGCCTCTCCATGGCCACTGACAAAATCAAGTCAATTCTGGATTGGCCTAAGCCTAGGAAGGTCAAGGACATTCAGTCCTTCCTGGGCTTTGCCAACTTTTACCATTGCTTCATCCAGGGTTACTCCAATATTGTGGTCCCTGACTCACCTCACTCACAAGAAAGTCTCTTGGGACTTCTTCAATGTCTGTTGGAAATTCTTCCAATGACTCAAGGATGCTTTCACCTCTGCTCCAGTGCTAGTTCACTGGACTCTGAATGTCCTCATCACCATTGAGACTGATACCTCTGACTATGCCGTTGCCTCCTCTCCATCACAACTCCATCTGACCATGAACTTCACCCTATTGTATTCTTCTCCTGGACTTTGACTGGAGCTGAATTACACTACAACACATGATAAGGAGTTACTGGCAATTTTTGAGGTGTTCAAGTCTTGGTGACATTATTTGAAAGGCTCCGAGACCCCTATAGATGTCCTTATGGACCACAAAAACCTCAAATACTTCTCTTCCACTAAGCTCCTAACATGCCACCAAGCCTGTTGGTCTGAATATCTTAACCAATTCAATATGGTTGTTTGGTACTGACCTGGTAAGCTTGAAGCAAAACCAGATGCTTTGACTAGATGCTGGGATGTCTACCCCAAAGAGGGGGATAAGGACTTTGCTTGTGTCAACCCTGACAATTTTAAGTTGATTTTTGCCCCTGAACAGCTTGTGACCTCCGTCTGAGCCACTGTTCTAGAAGCTCTGTTACTTCAAGCATCCATGCTAATCAACATAGAGCAACTCCAGTCTGACATTCTCTCCGCACTCCCCAGCAATCCTGTCATGTCATCTCTTCTATCCTCTGCATCACTCAATCCACGATGGAGTATCAACTTCAAAGAATTCCTCCTATGGGACAACCATATCTATGTCCCAGAAGCTAACAACCTCTGACTTTGTATACTCCAGATATTCCATAACCATCCGATCACAGGATATTTCAGTCAGAATCATACCCTGGAGCTCATTTGTCATGAATATATATGGCCAAAAATCCGGACTTTCATAAAAGATTATGTTAGCTTCTGTATAGCCTGTGCTCACACAAAGACTCCTCATCATTGTCCTTACAGTCTCCTAAAACAGCTTTCAGTTTTGGAGAAACCATGGAACTCAATCTCCATGGACTTCATTGAACAGCTTTCCCCTTTAGAGGACTATTCCACCATCCTTGTGGTAGTTGACAAACTATCAAAAGAATGTATCTTTATCCCAACTCATGATACAATCACCTCCACAGGACTTGCCAAGTTGTTCCTTGTCTATGTCTTCTTTAAGTACAGAGTTCCCTTCCATGTCACCTCCAACTAGAGCTCTGAGTTTGTTTCACACTCCTTCTGATCGCTCAGTAAAGCTCTCAATATGTGTCTCCACCTTACCTCTGGATATCATTCAGAGGGGGATGGCCAGACAGAATGAGCCAATCAGATGCTTGAGCAATACCTCCAGATTTATTGCAGCTGATGGGTCTTCATCTGTGGTACTGGCGACCAACTCCTGAATGAAACCTAGATTGTGAGTTTGATATCCTTGTTCTAAGAAAACACATTAGCTGATGGGTTTTCATATGGCACTGTGGCCACATACATTGTCCATGGGTCCATGGCTGGACATTTGTTTGTCTCTGTCTTTGTCTTAAAGGCTATAAAATGCCAGCTGCCTAGCTTGAGTCATATCACTGTGACCCATACATATTGTCAACATATCACAATGGTTACTGTGACCTCTACTCCAGCTTCTCCCAATGAGCTGGAAGGTCTGTACCACCACTTCTATTGACACATT
>JBBPTD010001143.1:0-12510 GCA_038093895.1 Boletus aff. mottiae
AAGTTATACCTGGCCTGGCATGAGTACGTTGGTCAAAGACTACGTCTCACGATGTGACCGATGTGCCAGATTCAAAGGGCAAAACATCGCCCCTGCAGGAAAACTTCAACCCTTGCCTATACCCGAGGGCCCTTGGCAGGATCTATCAGTGGATTTTACCACTGATTTGCCCCTTTGTAATGGATTCGACTCAATCCTTGTGGTCGTTGATCGATTTTCCAAAGAAGTGGAGTTCATACCCTGCAACAAAGCAATCTCTGCTTTAGAAACTGCAAAGTTATACATGACATATGTTTGGAAACATCATGGTTTGCCCAAAACCATTGTCTCTGATCGTGGACCACAATTTGCTTCACAAGTAATGCAAGACCTATGTAAGCGTTTGGGCATCACGCCAAAGCTATCTACCGCATTCCATCCACAAACCGATGGACAAACTGAAAGGATGAACAGGGACCTCCAACAATACCTTCGTTTATTCACTTCCGAAAAACAGAATGACTGGGTAGCTTGGCTACCGATTGCGCAATTTTCGTACAATTCCAAACAACAAGCATCCACCAAGAAAACCCCTTTCTCGGTCACACACACCTACGACCCATACATTGGTTTTGAACAACGGACTACCAAAGCACCCGCTGCTGAGCAGTTCATTACAGACATTGCCCAAACCATTGATCAAACAAAAGCTAATCTTGCCGCTGCGCAAAACCGAATGAGGACTCAGACCGATACAAAGAGATCGGCAGTCCCGCAATATTCTATTTCAGATAAAGTATGGCTCTCAACTGAGCATTTGAAATTACCTCGTGCTTCCAAGAAGCTTTCGGAGAAATGGCTAGGCCCCTATGAGGTCTTAGATCTCATCGGGCCTAATGCCGTGAAGTTACACCTTCCGTCAACTATGAGAATTCACCCAGTTGTAAATGTCTCCCGGGTTAAGCCATATAGAGAACGGTTAGAAGGGCAGCCGACATTTCGCCCTGGACCAATGAAAGTCACCGACGAACGCGAAGTCGAATTTGAGGTGGATTACATTGCTGACTCAAGATGGAAAGGTCGTCGCCTGGAATTTCTTGTCCATTGGCAAGGATACTCTGATGCTGATCAAACATGGGAACCCGAATCAAATCTGACAAATGCAAAAACTGCTATTGCCGAGTTCCACTCTGCGCATCCAAGCGCACCTCGCCGCCTTCGAGTAACGACCTTTGACTTCTTTCATCTGTTTAAACACTGCGGCAAACCTATTCCTGAAACACCAATACATCGTCTTCCTTTTGATCGACTTGATGTCGACCTAACTTGACTATTTTCCCCTGGGGTGTGTCAGGGTTATCAACGCACATATCCTTTACGGTTGAGCTTTGCTCCCACAATGTTTTCGTTTTCCACTTCCCTCGCGCTCTTCTATTGTGCCTTTACCTATGCTCACCCTGGTCGCCTCAAGTGGGTGATCAATATGCCCGGTCTGCTCTACCGTCGTCCTACATGCTTTGATGAGCCTGATGAAATTCGTGCCTACTATGCGACTCTTGGTGTCACTGTCTATGTCGATGACTTCGTGGATACTTTTGGTGATCCACTGGGTAATTGGTCCGGTACATCCGGGGCTACATGGGATCCCATTCCTGATCATCGGGATGATCTTTGGAATATGGTTTATGAAAACAACAGTAATGTCTTCACTATGCACAACACCGCCTCCCTATGGGGATCTGATGCCGACACGCTCCCAGATCTGGATACACCTCCTGCATCGGATGCTTGGGGAGATGCTGATTATGCACAGGATTTTTTGGCCGATTTTGATGAAACGGGTTGGCCCCTTGCGGCTTGGTCTTGGGACAGTCCCCGTCCCTTTACTTTCTTTTGGCCCCCTACTCTCTTGGCTGATTCTGACCAGCTCCGCATTTTGCGTACATGGCATGCTGCCATGAGTTGGCCATCAGATGAGTCCCTAATCAATCAGGATGCTTGATTGTAGGAGGGGGGTAGTGTTACAATCACCCCTATTTTTCCCGCTTTTTCCTTATTTTTCCAAGTGCTCATCCGCTCACAAACCATGGAATATTACAATAGCCCCTATGTTCGCTCACTCACACAAAATTCCCACAAAGCCCAACTTTCTCTCACGATATTGATCTTACGGTAACACGCTCTAGACTGACATGAGGCATACCTCCTGTCTGCCTCATGCCTCCTATCTAACACATGTTTGCACAGGTATGCTTATCCACCAGTAAACACTCACCTCATGCAACCTCATGTTTCCTGGTCTCAGAACTAGTAATACAAGTATAGTATCTGTAGATAAGCACTGCACGGTCCGTGCACATGTACCAGTAGTATAAATACTATAGCCAAGTAGTACAAGACGCCTCAGTCTTGTTCTCTTGGAGTTTTCCCAGAACAACCTCGCTAGTACTCTTGCGACTACAAACGCTAGACCCTTAGGTGGGTTCTGGTCGTTTCAGCATCCAAGTCCATACCAAGTCCGACCAATGACTTTGTGTGGGATCCCACTGCACGACTCATGGCGGCACGAGGCACTGCCAATAATCTGAGTCAAATCATTGCTGGAGCCACCAAGACAAATGTGACTCGAGAACGATGAGACCACCCCCAGAGCCGCCAAAGACCTGTATGGGAACAAGACCACTGAGACAAATGTGACTCGAGCTGTCATCAAGAACAATGAGACCACCCCCAGAGCCTATGGCTGAATATCTGCACATTTATTCCCACGCATTTTTTTAACTCCGCCATGCAAAAATTGTGCTAGCCAGCCACACTTTTTTTGCTACCACTCTCTTTCGTCTATAGTTGTAGTACTGAAATGAATAAAACTATCTACCAATAATGTATTTGTGTAGTTAAAGTGTCAGAATAGTGCCAGGCTCGTGCGCAATACTTGATACAAGTGTATGAAGGTTTGAAGCCCCTGATTATGTAATCTAGTGGCTGTATGTCACTCTTTGGGCTCGGACATCATTCATGCTAGCTGGCTGCACTTTGTTGTGACCACTCTCTTTTCATCTATGTAGTATTTGAATGAATAAAACTATCTACTATGTGTATCAGCGACTCGTGATGCTTGAGTTGAACAGTGCACAGATTGCCGTTGGATCCGAGATCAGAGTGTCATACAGCCACTAGATTACATAATCAGGGGCTTCAAACCAAGTATTGCGCACGAGCCTGGCACTATTCTGACACTTTAACTACACAGATACATCATTGGTAGATAGTTTTATTCATTTCAGTACTACAACTATAGACGAAAGAGAGTGGTAGCAAAAAAAGTGCGGCCAGCTAGCACAATTTTTGCACGGTGGAGTTAAAAAAAACGCGCGGGAATAAATGTGCAGATGTTCAGCCATAGGAGCCACCAAAGACCCCAACTCGAGAATGTCATCAAACCGCATTTGAAATTTCATTCGGCTTCGTCTCTGCACGATCATGACTAGCCTTCTGGTGACAGGACTAGATTATGACGTGGACCGTGTGTGAACGACTTTCAGATGACAAGCGCAAAACTCACGCAAGGCTTTCTAGTGCTTGTTCGGGCGTGCTTCTTCTATATGATTGAAGCCCCTGATTCCCTCGTCGGTGCTCACTCGCCGGCTGCCCCTTGATTGCGTGATTCAGGAGCAAATGCGGTCAGGTAAACTATTAAATAAGGTCCCGGATGAATACTCACCAGGACACTTGTATCCCGGCATTCAATTCAATGATCGTGACCATTTGCCTGATCTCGTCGGACTCGTCCTCGTTGGGTCCGAAGCGAGATGGATCGTGGAACGATCACGTCACGGCATTCAAACCTTGGTTACAACAATGACATGCCACTGTGCAATTCCCCACATCAATGGAGCAGTCTAGTCACGTGTGTAACGCTTCTGACGAGTCTTTGGCACGATTGGTGAGCTCTGATTGGTTGGTCGGGTGCATAAATAGGGGAATGAATACCTCATGTTACCTGACACTATACCCAAAAAAAAGAACAAAGGTAGCTATGTCACCCGTTTTCAATCTTCTCGACTGACTGATGGCGGCCACCTTCGCGCATCCGACGGATATGCATGTTGTCATTAATTGCCGTCGTTCGGGTCACGCCGCACGCATAAACAACTTTTGCAGCCACGTTCTCTGGGTGTGTCCGAGTCAGAGTCTGCTCGTTATGGCGAGTAAAAGTCATTACTCACCACGTCGCAAAGGTTGACAGGTAACCAGCAATGTGTGTCAAAGGACACTGTCACGTCTGGAATATCGATGCCTAGCCCTTGGTCTATCTCGGGCTTGTACGTCGCTCTCGAAGACATTAGCACTTGTTTTGTCTCGGGATTCACTCGGCTGGTTGCGCTCTGTGCAGGAAGAAACTCGTGTCTGATACTAGTCCTTGTCCTCATGCTGATCGCTGAAATTCAAGGCGAACGTGAAGGGTAGCAAGAGAAGAGTCAGAACGATGCTCCATGCTTGTCCCAGATTTGAAACGATGTTATGTTGTTGATGTTGGGTTCAAAATGGCCACACCTCAACTTGTCACACGTAAGAGAAAAGAGCACGGCGATCAGCAAACAAATAGTTATATACAGTCCAGGTACACCAGGTATCGAGCACATATCTATGGACAGAGCGGGTAGGTCACGGACTGTCGGTGTCGTCCCAGGCGACGACCATGGGAATGCTCTCAACCGAACCCAAACAAGACGCCAAACAGGTCCTTCCACCCTCTCTTGACGACGAACTGGGCGCCCCCTCCGTATTCATCCGCGAGCCACTCAAGGTATCGAGTGTCCAATGAGCTGAGTGGCCCAAGTTCGAACGATAGGATGTCTTTGGGTGTAACATAAATCACCTCCACGTCCGGCGATGGCCGAGATGAAGGGACATCAACTAGGGTCGTGGGTGGCTGGGGAATCAAACTTGCTAACCGCGAGAGCTGGAAACACGAGTTGGCGTGGAACGTCTGCAACAACGCGAGCGTTGTCAACAGTTGTCGTTCCCGCCGCTCGTGCAGCGCTTGGTCTATTCCCCCACCCGTTTGGGGCTCACTCAACCTCGGCGTCGAAACTGAGGTGAACCCGGAACTAGAAGAAGCCTGGCGCCGTTGAACGCCACTGGAAGATGAGGACTGGGAGGCTGCATTAGTGTGACCGCTGACCAAGGACATCCCGCCCGACTTCCGCATGCCCTTGATATTCGGACCCGAACTGCTTGGTCGCCCTTCGATCCCCATTCCGAGATTCCTCATATAGGCACCGCCCGGACTCAGGTCGTCGTCACCGTCCAGCTGGATCTTTCCCAAGTCAGCGATCGAGCCATTCCCTGTTGAGTAAGATGCGGCCGAATCGCCTCGCCAAGACCCAATCCAGAGGCCAGCACAAACGAGGCAAACATCTTCATAAAGTAGCCATGCATCCGTCCATGGGGATAGCCGTTTTCCTTTGGGATCAAGCTCAGAAGAAAGCTGACAGCATTCATACAAACAATCGTTTCCTTCTAGTCGTAGGATTCGGTCCAATTCATTCCACTGGAGGACAATGAGTAAAGCAAGAAACAAAAGCGAGTGAGATGAACACACCAATTTTACATCACTCCAGGTGAATCGTACAAGAGAAAGACGATGGGTAGGACCTTTGGCGGTCGTGTGTTGAATCGGTTTAGACAAATACAACATCGGTCTCGACGTTCGTGAGGGTGTCGAAGTCGTCAAGTCAATCACGAGGTCATAGTATGACGGTTTCTCGAGAAATATTGCATCCGTAGTGCATGCGATCCATCCGCGACCCGTTTTTCCTTCGTGGTGCATCTTGTCCAGATCGCTGAGAGTGACCATCCCAAGGACCTTGATGCCTTCTTTCGAGTTGCCCCTGAGTCGTGTGCGGGTCCATGATGAGGGATCTTCGGTCCCTTCTGAAGTGAGCAAGGAAGGATCTATCTGGGCTTCGAAGCAAATGTCGGCAGCCACCTGACAGAGGATGCAGGCAGCCTCGACGGGTGGTAATGTATAAATCAAGATCCGCCGTCGTCCAAGCACGTGTTTGTACAGGGTGAGCACAGATGGGCCGAGTATGCGCAACAAGTGTGGGAGGTGGAGAGTCGGGTTAGATTGGGAATACTCGATGTTAGGCTGGATGGATAGCTTTATCAGAACGCGAAAGCAGGAGCAGAGAATCTATGGTCTCACATTATCCAATTCATAACTCCATCCATGCCATCCCCCAGCTCCGCCGAGATCCGCCTTCTGAACCTTGCGTTCCTCGAAGAAAGCCTGCGCAGGCTCCCAATCGGATTCGATGGGCTCAAGCACGCCTCGGCTTTCCAAGGACGAATAAATAGCATCAACGAGTGTCTTGAGAGCGTCTACATGTCTCCAGGGTCTTGGTCTGGTTGAATTAACGAGCAGGACACCCAGAGAGGAAAGTCGGAATCCACGCTGTCCGTGTTCAGTAGTGCGCCGGCGGCGAAAGACACAGACGCCGGGGTGACTGTCTTTTGTGAAATAACTGAGTGTGATTTTGGTGAACATATAGGGTAACAGCACCAGAGGAGTTGGACGTACACCACGTCCCGCTCAACCAGATGAAGACCGCTGGGAAGCGTACTGAACTCGACACCATCAAGCTGTAGATCTACGGGACAATTGACAGCGAGCTGGGGGAATGGGGCGATACTGCTTACCGTCGCTTGCCTTTAAACACCAGTCAACCATATTGCCCTTGGTCGGGTGGAAAGAAGCATGGAATATCGCAACTAGGGAAGAGACCCCATGCCGTCTGTTGGTCTGAGGGTTCAAACAATTGTAGAAAGCTGGAACATACCTATGTCCTGTGGTACGCGCGCTCTCTGGTCGACGTTGACCATGATCTTCTGGTCCTGGATGACTGCGGGCTGCTGGTGCCAGCACGCAACGTGCGGTGGGGCCTGTGGTCGACGTGTGAGGCAATGCCAATGGCGGAACGTCTCTCACGGTCTATATATGTTGAATTAGCTCCTTTCTCAGCTGCTCATGCGCAAGCTGGCAAGTCTCACCGTGCGTTCCACTTGGAGGGGATGCTCTGAGTGAATGAATCTTACGACAAGTTTATATATACATTTTCAAGACCAAGGCTTTTGTTCTGCATTGGGTGTATGAACCCACACTTCCTGGATTGATCGCCAGTATGTCTCACTAGATCCTCCAAACAGACAATGCGGCTCGGTCACGAGCAGTGGTTCGACGGGTTACGCACAAATGAACGAGCGATACTGGTAACCTGGCCACAATACACTGAAACATCTGTGAAACAGACAGGTTGTAAGTCTGCGTGTCCATCAAAGTCACCAATGTTCATGCATCAGCGTATGATGGTAGTGGATTTTTGAATGTGTGTCTGAGTCAGTGATGCCATCATGGAGGACAATCATCGCCCGAGTCATGACCCTAATACACGAGCTTTATTCTGTCGAGAGATTGCTCACCAGGCTAAGTGGGTCAATCGAATTCTAGAAATGAGTCCCAAATGTCTGAGAATCCGAGAACATCAACATCCTCACTACGGGATAAACGTCTAGAATTTTTCACAACAACTGATTGACAGGGGCTAATTGTCACAACAACGGTCACACGTCACGCCACGACAATCATGGCCCTTCGCTCAGTTGCTGACTTGGACATCCAACAGCCCGCTGAGCCGATTCCGAAATTTACTCTACACGTAACCAGGAGCTAAATTACTTGGCCAGCTCCTTTGTGCAACTCAAGCAGGCTCAGTCGAAATTCAAATCTTGCATCGAGAGGGTTGGCGAAGTTAAGCCCAAGAATGCAACTGTGTCGAATTGGTTCACGCATGGTGAATGGTGGTTCGATGTGTGAATGATTTAGACATGACAGTCAGCTTGGTCCCTTTGACCAACTCCCTCTACGTCCCCGGCAAGTTCAGTGACACGGAGCACGTTACCGTTGATATCTGCACAGGCTACAATGTGAAAAAGGTATTTGCGTGCCAGTTGAAGCTGTATTCCGGCAGTTGATCGATTCCAGACACGCAGAGGCAACAAGCTACTATAAAGCAAAAGTGGAGTTTCTCCGACGGAAACTATACAGAAAAAGCAAGACAACATTTATTTGGTTATTGTAAAGTCAAGTCATGCAGGCAAAGCTCCAGGCACAAGTTCAGGGCTTCTCGAAGAGCACGTCGTGATGGAAATGAAGTGATACTTGTTTGCTTTCCGGTCGATGCTAGTCGGAGAGACGACGAAATATTTGCGCTAAATGTAA
Source organism: Boletus aff. mottiae (assembly GCA_038093895.1). NCBI lineage: Eukaryota > Fungi > Basidiomycota > Agaricomycetes > Boletales > Boletaceae > Boletus > Boletus aff. mottiae. The sequence continues at coordinate 8,267 of JBBPTD010001143.1, forward strand.
GCAAAGAGACACTCCCGGAAACAACCACTAATCTGGCAGATTGGGACAACTTTAAATGTCGCCAGGGTCAAAAAGATGTACCCCGGATGTGAAGGTACTAATCGTTATTGTTGTGCTGACATCCAATACCTCATTCAGGACGATCTGGGAGTATGTTGACCGGCCTCGGCACAGGTATGCGAAGTAGTTCTTGCATTCGACACAAGAAGACGGATACGCTTAAGAGACGATAAATGGTATTCTGCTTGTACTCGACGTGAGTTCAAAGTATGGAGCTGCATATATGCGTGCTGATCTGTCAGCAGTACGTCAGTCTTTGGACTGAATGTCCTCGGCGGTGAGCATGGCGTGTGTTTCTTCAAGTGCGTAGACTGCAAAGTCATAGCCTGTTCGGTGCCTATTTGGGGATCGGCGGATCAGTGGAGGTACGAGTTCCCTTGCGTCATACGAGGTTGTATCTGATATGATGAGAGTTGCAGGGAATGCCAACTAATATTCCACACGTCGGACCAATGGCGCAGAAACGCACGACGTCACCTTCGTGCCCAATTACAGGACGTATGCTAGTCATTCCAACGCGAATCATTTCCTTTCCTGGAGTCACCGCAGACAACTTAAATACCCCTCCGACGCCCACTGGATGCATCCCCAGTCCCACTCCTCCTTCGTCTCTTCAGCTAGCCATGTTCCCTCGCATCTCTGCTTTCCTCGCCGTCATCATCGCTGTCGCCGCCAGCGCGCGCATGGAACGGCACACACATGTCCGCCGCGACACCACCCCCAATCAGTGTAACACCGGCGCAGTCAAGTGCTGCAATAGTGTCGCCAACGTAGGTTTCCATTACTTGCCTATCGATTATCACTCGTGGTCCTTGCTTACACCCTCGAAAGGCATCTGATATCGCGTCCGTCCTTAACATGCTCTCATACTCGTACGATCCGGCAGACAGCGTCGGTATCGACTGCACTCCCTTCAACATTTATGGGGCGGGGGAGGCCGCCAGCTGCCAGCAACAGCCTGTATGCTGCTCGAACGACACCGAGGTAAGTCTCAGACCTTTTCTCCGTCCTCGTTGCGTCTCAAATTTTGTCTCAGAAAGGTTTCATTAACTTCGGGTGTTCTCCGATGAACTTCAACTAGGCACCATCTTGCTAGAGGCGCACGTTGGCGGTGTTTTCTTTTTGTCTGTTTTCGAAAAAGTTGGCGGGCATGTTTGAGCCTCCGTTCGTTTGGTGGTCTTGGTATTTGTATATGGTTTTTGATGCAAAAATGAAAGACGCTGTCTCATTCGTTTCGTCGCCAAGTTCGAGGTTTGGAGATGTACATCAGCTAGAGGCTAGAGGGCCAACTAGAGTCAAAGTGAACCTGCATCATACGTTGATGCCATTGGTTTGCGAACCCAGTGCCAGCGAGCAAGCGTGGCAGAGACTTGATCCCAATTGCTGTAATTTCCAACTTCGCCTAGCATCTGTGCCAACAAAACCACCTCGTTTAGGGCGACAGTCATTCCACCACCCAGCAAGCGCGCTACCGGTCCATGCTATTCCGATTCACTGGTTTGCCATGGGTACTTCTTCCCCCTCGCCTTGCTCTGACCCCAGGTTCTGCCTGGCCTCAGCAAAGATGATCTCCGACATACCACTAGCTCGATCATGTGGTGTTGAGAAGCCAAACCCACTTTCGATGTTGTTCCCATGCTCGCGCCCAAGATCGCGGGCATGAAGCTCCCGGATGTGCATGATGAATCGAGGCAATAGAGTGATTAGAGCGACGCTCGACATAGCATACGGAATAGCAATCGTCGATCCCGAAGCCACGTTCGAGAAATTGAGAACTACCAAGAGATTACGCAGCGGATACTGTGTCATCGCCGGTGAGAAGGCCACAGCGAACAGGACCCAATCAGTATAACATAGCGAGGCTGAATTCTGCATACCTGAGACCTGGTGCAGAGAACTAAACGTCATGATACCAAAAACTAGCTTTGATTGACGATACATTGCCCAAACGCGGAGGATCATTGCCACTGTATCCACTGTTATACTCTGCTCCCTTGGGGCGTCTGCTCCAACGAGGAAGATAGAGCCCGTCCAACTTGTAAAAAGGCTAGCAATGTTGCCTTGGAATAACCGTTGAATGGAGGTAATAATCGGATAATTGTGCTTACAGCTATGTATATATCCAATATTAAGTATTTGAGGCAGTTATTGGCGACGGGCCATGAGGGAGAAGTACGCACGTCTAAGGTGTATTTGAATACATCCTTGAGTTATTTCTAATTGAACGAGAGACGGGTTCACCCTTTGAAGACCATCCCGGGGTAAGAAGGAACTATCAGCTTGTAACGGACTCCTCAGTTTGGTTGACCATACATTCGAGGATTCAGCATACCGAGACTACTGAAGCGGATCGATCGATATCGTGTCAACGTTGTGATGTGTTGCAATGCGATATACTTACATGGCGTTGAAAAGGCTGCAATAACGAACCTGAGAGATACGGTTGGTTAAGGGTGGTGTTCCGTCAGTGTGGAAATGGAAAGACTTGGGGTACACACGAGAATGAATAGCGTCGACACTAAGGTCCAGCGTTTATTCTATATGAGAAGTGTAGACGCACAAAACAATGGAGTCAACGGACCCGGGTATATTCTGTCTGTCAGGGTCGCCAGTTCAAGCTGCGCGAATTGCATAGCAATTTATCTTTATCATGCGATACTTCCTTCGAAAATGTCAGGGCTGTCACTTGTTCCAGTTACATGAGCCTAGTGCAAAAGAAAGCGTACATAGGCGGTGACGAGGGTAGCAACTACGGTGGTGCTTTGTAAGCACAAGCGGTGACATGAGTGAAACGGTCGTACTGACCACATAGTTGCTCTGTTGAATACTGATCACGGCGGCTTGTAAGTCGGAGGAGCCCATCGTCTTGCTGTGTGCGGTCTGAAAAATGGCGAGTCCGAGTTCAACGATGGAAACTTACAGCGCCGTAAACCGATCGTTAATGTGAGGCTCGGTGAAGCCTCATTTCCCGGACCCGCTGTATCTTGTACATCCGACGCTGGAAAGTCAACACGAACGACTTGAAACCGAGAAGTGAACAGGGACCGGACCGGGCCCCCGGCCAGGTGTGATTCCATGGCCTTCCGGGCACTCCTGGACCCGCAAGCTCATCGTGGTAGTTGATCTGGTGCCAGTGTAACTATCATTATAACTTACAGACCTCCAATTTTCGCTCTCCAATGTGGAAGAAAACCCGGGCCCACTTACTTTAGGAACACAGACAAAAGCTCGTGTTTAATTTCTCGTGGAGGCATCCAGTGAATTGTTTCAAGAACGGGAATATTATCTAAGCAAACGAACTCGGACGAGCCGGACCTGTACCGGTTCTGCCCACAATTTTGAAAGTGAGACCTGGACCTCTTTCGGGTCCAGGAACGTAATCGCAGAGAGGAGCATCGGTCACGGTGAAGGTCGTCCCTGGATCATAATGCCACTCTCTGCCCAATCTATAAGGTGTAAAGTGTTTTTCTCGCTGTGACAGATGGATCTACGGAGGCCCTTGTATTTCTTATTCAATGTGTGTCGCCAGAACCTCATGCACACAAAATTCATGTAGGGAATCAAGAACAGGGAATCCGTCCCCGCAGGCGTCGCGCTTGACGCGTGGTGACCTGGTTGCGTTCAAAGTCGGCACAGCCTGGCAGGACATAGCTACGCAAGGCAAACGAACTCGGTAGGCGAATATTGCATCTTCAGGCCCAACACAGGAAGATACGTCATTTTGTTCAATCTCGCACGGCGACGGCACTGTCACTTGCGCTTGCTGGCCTTTGAGTTGTCGTTCAAGGTCGACATATGCGGCGTGGACGAGCTCTGCACGTCAGTGGTATCCGACGGGTTTGGCGCCGGGTTATTAGCGGCGATGTGCTGCTAGTAACAATGAACGGATACGAACCAAAGTTTGCCAAAAGTGAGATAGGAAGGCGAAGAGGTATGTATGCCTCCTTAAGAGGTTCCTTTTTACCCAGATGGCGCAACGGAAATGATTTAGAGAACAGCGTCCATGCACACGGACGGGAAAGCGCAGAGCACAAGTTAATGATGATCCGAACATGCTTGGAATTTTTTGAAACCCAATTCTGGCGCGAATTCTTCTTCACAGAGTGATTCGAGAAATGGCGCATGTAATTCCACTTGCAAATCCGTTTTCGACAGGGGGAGCGGGAATGAAGCTAGAGATCGTA
>JBBPTD010001144.1:0-12485 GCA_038093895.1 Boletus aff. mottiae
TTCGAGAGGACGACGAAGGAGCCAACTGGAGACAAGCTCAGCACCCTACAAATCTCTGCGACAACGTTCGACAGTTTCATAGCCAACTTTTCCCCCGATGCAGAGTGGGATAACACGTCCATTTTCAAGGTTGGAGAATGGGTCGTTGACATTCTCTGCCTCATTCCCATCCATCTGGCACTCGCCAGAGACAATCGGTTCATCCCGCTCAAGGATGGCATATACTCTGCCGAGGTCGAAAAGTCACTGCTTGGTGCCGAGATTAATCAAATTGTCGATTCGATATCGTTTGGGTGGTACGAGTCTATATTCCAGTCTTACATGGCAGACAGAGTGCGGATCTCCCACATGGACGTCTTCTTCGTGGGTTAATGCTAGCCTTTTTGACATCCGGTTCGAGTTGTGTCTTCTATTGGAGAACAATCCGTTGGGAAGAGCTTCGCCCTCAACCACCTCGTCGATACATCGTTCGCTGGATCAGTAATGTGAACCACCGAAGGTGTTTGGCCGACAAGGTAAATTTGATACCTTGGGTTTGGATCCAGGTGGTCGAGTGGGTGGTGAGCTTGAAGACGATTCTTCCTCTTCATATCTTGGAACGACTGTGTATTTCGAGTGAGTGGTGAGCTTGAGGACGATTCTTCCTCTTCATATCTTGGAACGACTGTGTATTTCGATTTAGACATGGAGATGAGGTTGGGAGCAGCGGTACCGGGTCTGGATTTGGCACGGAGAAATTCAAGTGGACGTGATGATTTCGACAATGGAAGCGGGATGGCGGTATCCGCAGAGTCCTCCTCTTCCTCTTCATATACCCGTGTCAAAGCTGCAGGGTTCAGCGTAGGGTTCTTGGCAGGGAAAGGTCGAGAAGCAAATGGGTTTGACTTTGTCCTCCTCGCAGTAGATGGCTTCGTCGTGTTGAAGAACTCCTTCATGGTGTTGGGAGCCGTTACCTTCCTGCTCGTCACGTCAGCCTGTGTTCTCGTCTTTGTTGTCGCCTTTGTAGGAACTGTCTCTCTCGCTCTTGCCTTCCCTTTTCCCTTGGTATGTTCTTCGACACCCTCCCCGTCAGACGAACACGGACTCTCGCCAGCACTCAAGTCGATAAACTCGTATGCGTCGTCTTGCGCCTCCGACGTCTGTTTCGGCTTCCTCCTCCCTCTGCCACCGCCAGCCCTTACAGTCTTGCTCTTTGCTTTCCATCCTGCCACTGTCTTGGGGCTCGAAGGTCCGGGTACAGACTCGTCGTCCGTGTCGCCCTTGAGCTTCGTCCTTCTCGACGTGGACTTTACGCTCGTTCCCGCACGCCGTCCCCGCGTTCCCTTGGTCCCGCGTTTCGCCTTCTTCTCCTCGCGCACCCTCACTTTTTGGTCATACGCCTCCGCCAGCGCAGGTGCAGCAGCGCGTATCATACACGCAGGCAACCACAGACGAAGCGGCGTTGTTGGGACCTCTCGACGCGCCTTGCGTTTCTTTACGCCCGACTTGGACGCAGCACCAGCGGCGGTTTCCAGGCGCTCGATGCCCGCGTCGTCGCTTCCGCTCTCGTCTGCGTCTTGGCCTAGGGTTCCGTTTTCTTCCTCTTCGTCTTCGGTGTCTATGCCGAACAACCCGCCAACGAGGGGAGGGCGGAGACCTTTCACGCCACTCTCTGCACGCTCAACGAGCGCTGTAGGGTCGATAAGGACGCGGAACTCGAGCGTAGAGTCCGTAGACGCGTGGGACCGTTGTGAAAGGACCTCTAGGAGGAGCGGGGACGAACCGGAAGTTGGTGAGGATGGAGACGCGGAACGAGACGAACTATTAAGTGAGGGGGAGGAGAGCGGGACGAGCGAAGAGAGGGAGAAGAATTCAGATGCATCCCCCTCCTCGCTGTCAGGATGAGGCGCACCGTTCAGTGGTGGACGTCGGCACGTAATTCCATCTATAACAGCCCTCCGAACCGCTCTGCAGACAACGCCGGGCCAGAGTACGGTTCTGAACCGGTGTACAATAACATCTTTAACCCCCCATTCAAAATAGAGTTCGCAGAGGGACGCGATTCTCATCGGATCTGGATCGTTTCTCCACACGGGCGGTGGCGGTTTGCGTTCACCCCTCTGAGAGGTATTTTCCGAAGTGATGGGATTGGTATAGGACACGAGAACGGGTAGTGAAGGAAAGTCATCTGGGAGTGACGCAGCGAGAGATGGCTTTTTTGAGGGTAGAAGGCCACTTTTGTTGGTCTTGAGTTCGTTTCTGATGTCTTGTCTCCATTGAATGAGGAAGGCATCAAGCCGAGCGCCCTTGAACTCTTTGACTGCTTTCACGAGCGAATCGCCGAAGCCTGCACGTGCGAGCCCGGTTGCGAACTTCTGGCCACAGCCAGGGAGACCAGCGGGGATGTAGTCACCACCTGAGAGAAGGCCAATAAGGATGGTACCTGAACGAGACAGGGCGACTGAAGGATTGGAGAGGATGGCTTCCGCTGTGTATGTGACAACATGGTTTCCATCGTCCTTTCCTTGCGCGTTTTTGACGGGGTGGGCGCGGTTACCCGAGAGAGTGTTACTCGGGCTGTGAGAGGATCAGACCAAGGAGATGGAGAGAACGAGGAGACGAACTTTCGAATAACCATGGTAGCCCCAAAAAGAAAGTTGTCCACATCGTCACTGAGAACTGCGTCGATGATGCCGACTCTGTTGAGATAGGCGAGTTCGGCTTCGGCCTCACCTGAAGCGACCCGCCACTCGAAACCGAACGCGTCGATGATGTTCTTCATACCTTGGGTGAGCCAGTGCACGTTTCCGCCGACGCGCTTACCGCGTTTGATAGCTGGTCTGTTTGGACCATCGAACACGAAAAGTGGGAGCAAGGGCGACTGGAGGAGACGACAGCAACGAAAGAAGAGCGTGCGAAGCTCTGGGTTCTCGCCCTCTCTACCATACGCCGCATGGAAAAACCAGATGGATGCATCAATGCCAATGCGAAAACCGCGCTGACGGGACGGATTGGCGTTGAAGCCATCTTCGACGGCGAGTTCGGTGAGCGAGCGAACCCGCCCAGCGGGGCGTAGAACCTGCAGAATCGATGATTTTCAGTGAGCGTTATGGAGTCGCAAATGCCTCTTGTCACCTCCCACAAGCCAGCGACGCCCATTCAACTCCTTGAGATTGAGTGAATGATTGATTTCGTGTCAAAAGAACGATCACGTGACTTGTTAATGAGCTCACGTGATCGTCGACAAACGCGCTTGTCATTGCTTGAACAAGTGTAACTTACTAGGATCCGTCCTGCGGAGGATCGTAAAGCATGGCATGAGGGTCTGGGAGTTGTGCTGGGTCTTTGAGGACGAACGCGACATGTGTTTGTAATAATTAATTAATTATAATTTTTTACCTTTTCTATCCACTCCGGAGTCAATCAGTAACACACTGGCAGGTCTAATCAGATTCTTCCGTTTGCCCATAACCTCGAAAAGGGCTGGACACATCCAACGTCTTGGAACCATGGTGTCATCCCTCCCTTCTCTGCCCCACGTCCCCGGAACAGACCCCTCATCTTGTATACTGGATGCCTTCCGGACCGCAATCGCAAAACGCTTATCCGATCGGTTACCCCAGCTCACGATGGAACAAGCTTACTCGGGCGTTGATTACGGAAAGAAGGGCGTCGACTTCACCGTGGCCCTTCCCCGATTCCGCCTTCCGGGAAAGCCTGACGAGCTCGCAAAGCGTGTTCTAGAGGATGTATGTTGATCTTTTCTTTTCTTTTCTTCCACCGACCACAAGCATGTTGCCCCTCGCGAGCTGATCTCAAGCGTACTCACGGCGTCCTGCTCGTAGTTCCAACCCGATGACTTCGTTGCATCCATAACACACGACAAACAATTCCTTCACTTCCAACTCAATAGCACGAGTCTCATTCGCCAAGTCCTCGATCAAATCCATACCCTCACGTACGACAGTCCTTCTGGAAAACCTTCCTATGGGACGAACACCACTGGCGCTGGAAGGAAACTCGTCATCGAGTACTCGTCTCCGAATATCGCAAAATCATTCCACGTTGGTCACCTTCGGAGTACCATCATCGGTTCATTCTTGGCAAACTTGTATAGAACATGCGGTTGGGAGGTTGTATCAATGAACTATCTCGGAGATTGGGGCACACAGGTGAAAATGTGCATCCCCTCGACGACGCTGCTTGCTGACATTCAGCATGGGGTCAGTTCGGAATGATAGCCTCTGGATTCGAAAAATATGGCTCCAAAGAGGAATTATCCAAAGACCCCATCAAACATCTATATGATGTCTACGTCAAAGTGAGCAAGGACGCCGACTCAGACCCTAATGTCAAAGCCGAGGCTGCGCGCATATTCAAACGGATGGAAGACGGTGATGAGAGTGTCCTTGCCAACTGGCGAGAATGGCGGGAATTGAGTATCTCGAAATATATCGAGGAATACGATCGGTTGAATGTCTCCTTCGATCGGTACACTGGAGAGAGCGAGGTCGGAAAGGAGTGGATGGAGAAAGCGATCCAACGTCTCGATCAACTTGGGCTGATAAGCGACGCCAATGGAGCGAAGCTCGTCGATCTGGACAAGTGGAAGCTGGGTAAGGCCGTCCTCCGCAAAGCGGGTACGTCTCAACTTTGGATATAGGCGATACTACCTGACGGTCAGATGCTTAGACGGAACATCAATCTATCTCACTCGTGACATTGCTGGCGCAATCGAACGATGGGAAAAATACCAGTTCGACAAGATGATCTACGTCGTCTCGTCTCAACAAGATCTACATCTAGCTCAATTTTTTCAGATACTGAAGCTTATGGACTTCCCATGGGCGAATCGTCTCGAACATGTCAACTATGGTCTGGTGCTTGGCATGAGCACCCGAAAAGGTACCGCCGTCTTTTTGGACCAGATAATAAAGGAAGCATCATCTGTGATGCACGAGCAGATGAAGAGGAATGAAGAAAAGTATAATTCCATACAAGATCCAGAATACGTCAGTCAAGAAGTCGGTATCACCGGCATCAAGATTCAAGATATGGCTGCCAAGCGGTAAGGTTTCAAAGTCAACATTACGAGCCAACTGACATCCTCCGCAGGATCAACAACTATACCTTCAACTGGGATCGCATGCTGTCCTTCGAGGGTGATACCGGACCCTACTTGCAATACGCTCACGTCCGACTGACATCCATGGAACGCAAAAATCCGGAACTCCTTCCCCTCCCGCTACCCTCTCAAATCGATACCTCGTTGCTTGCCGAATCCGGGCACGCCAGAGATATTGCGATCTTGCTCGGGTCGTATCCAGATATTGTGAAAACGGCGCTCAAGACACACGAACCAAGCGGCGTGGTCACGTTTGCATTTCGTCTCGCGCACGCGATCTCGAGTGCCTGGGAGACCCTTGTAGTGAAGGGCGAACAAGACCTAGACAAGGCAAGAGCGAGGCTCTGGTTGTATGTTTGTGCACGCGATGTGTTAGGGGCTGCAATGCGTCTGTTGAGCATACGGCCTTTGGAGAGGATGTAGAGACAAGTTAGTGATGTTGATCTACATAGATTCTGCGCGGGTAGTCTGCAACATAGGGTATTTACATCCTATCACACCAAGTAGTGAGATCTTCAGACGGAGCCCGTGTATGCGTGCTGACTTACTATAAGCTACCAATGTCCAGTCAGTCACTACTCATTGAACTGATATCCACCAACTACATCATCCCATAGCTTTTTCGCATCGACAACAGCACCCAGTCGCGAAGCGAGCAAGAACGCACCACTCAGTTTCCTTGAAACATTATCAATACGATCCCAATCCAGTGAGGTCGTGACCGTCTTACCTGTTGAGACTATACGTCTCTCGAGGGGGCGGTGTAAGTCTATGCTGAAGCATGACCGGAATACGTGCACGGATCTGGCCCGTGATATCTGACCAGGGGGAACCAGGCCCAAACGCGAATGGCTGCGGCGCGGATGGTCTAAAGGGTGTCGCGAGTAGAATCATGGAATCCACGTGAGCATTCAACATAATCTGGAATGTGGCATGTGATAAGAGTAGGCCAAAGCTGCAAAGTTTGCACAAACCTCGTTCTCCTTGCCTGTGAGGTAACCCAGTCTATGACTCCAATCGGTACATGCTTTGCGGTCCTCTCTTGCCGCGGCTTGAAGAAGGTGCAACCAATTATCCATGAATTCCTTGGAATATTCACGTGTAGCGCCAAAATCAACCAGGGAGACCTAGCAGGCGATAAATCTGATAGGTAATACAGGAGGCACTACACAGACCTGTTGCGTCGCAGAGTTCCACAAGAAGTTGGTCCAATTGGGGTCTGTTTGCATCACTCGGAACTGGAAAAGCTCCCGTAAACATAGCTCGATGATGCGTTTTGCAATCTGTCGATGGTATTGGTTAACGGAGGAGCGGATGTACCACTGGTTCCGATACCTCATTACGTTCCTCCTGTAGAAGGGCGGTGATTGACAACTCTCCGACGCTGACGCCGTCGACATGTTCCATCACGAGTACACGGTCAGTACTGCCATCCCATACCCAAGGTATTTTGAAGCGAGGATCCTGGCCAAGAAGACCTGGCGAGTTATATCGCCGTAAAAAACGTGCCTCCCTCGAATAGTCACACTCGTCAGCTAATTCATCTTTCATGACCTGTAGAATTTCCCGTTAAGCAGTATTTGCGAGATACAGATACACCCTATTACTTACCTGGACTGTGCGGTCCAGAAACAACCCCTTTGGCAACAGACGTCCGGCGGTCAAGAACAATTTGACATAGCCGAGATCGCTGGTAATTGAGTTTGCGATGTTAGGGAATTGTATTTTGATGGCAACTCGTTCCTCTTGACCCGTAGGTGAGACGGAAGCTCTCAAAACCCCCTTGTGAACCTGCCCAATTGAGGCAGCTGCAAAGGGTACACGATCAAATGAACTAAAGTTGTCTGACCATGAGGGACCCAAGGCAGACGCGAGCACTTGCTGCGGATTCCACGTGAGTGAGCCTGTATGATCAGTAGGAAGTCGGAACTACCTCCAATTGCCAATCCGGCATATAATGAGCACTGTCCTGCACCCGTCTGAATATTTTGTCTACTTCTGGTGGGAGTATATGTGTATCTAGTTCACCGTTGGCCATGCATCCATCACTTGAAGCAAAAACACCCGAACCTTGTATGCTCATGAATTGACCAAGCTTGAGCGCAGCGCCCCTCATCTGCGAAAGCTTTGAGACAAGTCGCTTGATATTAGCCTCTGTCATCATCAAGGAACCTTGTTGGCGGTCGTCCGAAGCAGTTGTTGACCGGCGGATGATTTCCGAGGCAGCTCCGTAACCTAGAGAAGCAGCGAGACCTGTAATTTCGAGGACAAATGAGTAAAGTAAAGTATATACATACTTCAGACGTACCGCCGTAATGGAATAAGCGGCCAATCCTGGAGGAAGGTACCTTGGAAGATTGTAGATTGCGTGCAGCGTGATCAGTGTTTTCGGGATCGACAGAAGGGAACACCGGCACTGCCTGATTAATAATGGACAACGTCAACTGGGTTACTGACATTGGTTGTACCGTGCACGATCGAGGATGAAAATCATACTTACATTGCTTTCCGTCGCAGCAGAGGGTTTCGGAGAAAATATGTTTTCTTGGTATCCCGTGATGTCTTTTCTTTGTCGTGGACCAAGCTCCTCATTAACAACGGAGCCTTCAAGTTCTGCAGCAGAAATTTCAGGTGCGCCGGTTATTCCGGTTACATGTGGATGAAGGAGCGGCTCAGTGGAGGCCCGGGTGTTGATCCCGATGTTGTGGGGTTTGGTTGGCCCTCCATATGACTTGCTCTCCCTTGCAACGGCCGGTGGGACTTGGCTGGGCGACTTTGGGAGTGCCTGTGCAGCTCTAATCTGTGCAGCACGAAACGCAATGTCAGCGATGGTGTGAACGACACATAGCCATCCAAACGCGGGGGATGGTGGCATTGAACCGAACTGAGCACAGCCACTCGAACACAATCATGTAGCGTCACGAATGGGAGCCGAATTCTCAACTATTCGCTCTCATCCCCCATGTCTGAGATTCCACTCGACTTGATTGACACCTCCGAGTCCAGTGGACCAGGTTCTGTTCATTTCCATTTGCTCAAGGACCACGCTGATGTTGCAGACTACCCACGCAGAATCCATGACCACGATATTCTTCCTAATTAGGAAATTTACATCCTCGGACATCCTTATCTCGGGACACTAGAATCATTGAGGGCACTCACATCTGACATTCGAACATTCCGGGTCCTTGTGTGAGATCCGGGAATAGGACTACTACGTCCTGGTGGAAGAAGGCCGGACTTAATCGTTACTAACGGTGAGCCATGCCGATTCCACCAAAGAGGCGTATCATCACGCTCACGGCACTCCGTCCATACCTGGTGGGGTCCGATACAGCCTTGAACCTGCAAGTCCTACCCATTGATGTGGTTGGGTATGGGGGTATGTCATAACGGCCGTTGTGATATGCCCTACTAGGCATACCCGGGCATGCACCATTCCAGGTCCTAACTCGGAGTCCTGTGAGTTGTCTGTGATCAATCGTGGAATTGCGGAGTATAGTCAGCTGTGGGTTCACTTTATAGTTGGAATGGTGAGATAACCCTAGCAGTGCCTACTACCTCTGTCGCCACCCATCAAGAGAATCATCGACGCTAATATGCAGACTCTCCGACACTCAGAAATGGCAGACTCTGCTTCGCAGGCTTCATATCACCCGAACACCATCAACTACTACCCTCAGTTTATTCAAGCGGCGGGGGTCTCAGGAGCAGAAGTGGTAGGGCACTGTTTGTGCTACCTGAGACTACCCGAGTTGGTTAGGTATTCACATCAACTTGAACGACTCGGATGTGCTATGGTTCCGTTCGAAATTGCGTGAATGGCTTGGGGCAAGTTATTAGTTTGTGCCAGATAAGTCTCTATGTAGATGAGTCTCTTCCCTTTCATGCATAAACAATTTCCCGGTTCAATCATACTGCTATCCAACTAACGCTCTTGCCTCTACGCTTGTGCATATAGATCGGAAGATGGTGACCGATGATTCAGTCTGGCTGCCACTTGTGAACCTGCGGCGAGCCTTGGACGTATCCCCGCTGGCACTCCTGTTTCCTGAATAGACGCTGCACCGGGGTGTATCATAGTAACCACTGCCAGTAGTCCTAGCGGCGTTCTCGGACTGAAGAGGCCTCGTATCGGGCCGGCGCTCACCTCCAACGACACGATCTTGAATGCTTTCAAGTCCCGCACCGGCGCTTGATACACTATGATCTATCCTGTCTCTACCTACTTATGTACTAATTTTACATGTCATGGTTACAGAAAAGCTTTGCGACCATGGTCCATAATGTTTACTACAATGGTCGTGCACCGTGACTACACTTCTGAGAACCTCACCTTGCCATGTCCATCCGGGACAGTCGTCCAATACTGTCTGGAAATAGATTCTAGACCCACCGCTGCTGGCGGACCATTTGACCCCGTCTGAGACGGGTCCTCGGGACTGAACTTGATCGTCGAGCCCGGTCGACTAAACGTCTCATTGTCCCATGCTTTCCCCCCAGCCACTCGGAAGATCAACATCTGCGGTGAAATACACTACGATGCGTGACGCTCGGCGTTAGCTAGGAGCATCAAAGAGACCCCCGATGAGGAACCACGTACCATGAACATGAAATATCCACAGAGGAACACCGCCGCTGTCGGAGTCCCCGCTCCAAATGTCACCAAAAAGGCGATGCCAGAGAGGGTGTATGGCAGTACGGACTCGACGACGATCGTGGCAACGGTGAAATACAAAGATGCGTATTCCTTCCCGATGCGCTCCTGAATCTTCCGGCCATGCCGCAGCACACGCCAACATATCATAGACGTCAAGGTCGTGTTGAGGAACACCGAAACGGACCAATAAGCAAGACTGAATTGGGTAGCGATACCAGTGTGAAAACTAGATGCTGGTGCACTGGTGGACCATGCGACCAGGACTCCCAAGGCTAGACGGACACAGAATGAATGAAGCGATCTTGGGAGTGCAGTGTGGGGGTGATACTCACTGAGGGTGGCCAGCCACAAAACGATAGGTACGACGACAACACGATAGCTATTCCATATAATCCGACAGCGGTGGATCTGGCACCGATCGAGTGAGCGTATTTCTTGGTCTCCTCGGGTACGTCTTACCATAAGAGCGTCTGTCATGAGTTGCAGGATGATGACCGCTATCATCCCCCACGTCATGTACCAAACTCCAATCTCGGTCCTCCAATACACGATAGGGCCTCCTGGAAAGTCAGATTCCAGCACCCACATGTTTTCGCCGAATAATGCTTGGGCGGCTATCCAAACTGTGACTGAGAGCATCATGATGCTGCTGAAGACCACGTAGAATAAATTGTTCTTCTTATAAGCACCTCTGTCTCTCAGCAAGAGACGCAAGGTCTTAAAGTAGAGGAGCAACTCAATGCCTGCACAACGGGCAGGTGAGCCTACGCTACCTTATCATGCGGGTCGCTAGACTCACCATACAGGATGTTCTCAATGTTGATCGCAATGTAAAGCGAGTTTAGGAATACAATCCCTTCGGATTTCGAGGACATGGTCTGAAGAAAAAATAGCTCGTGAAAGCTGAAAGAACTCAACGCGCGGATTTTATATCATACAAAGTCTCCTTGGCTCTTCCGAACCAGATCACACAAGGGACTCGTCGAACGCAATAGCATGATAGCATCCTATGGAGTGGGTCCGGAACCTGCAGGGTAGAGTGTGACATTCCCATGAACAACCCTGATATCTGACATTGATCAGTCGCATATCGAGGTCGGACAAGCTCACCAGATGCGCCCAACCCATTTATGTGGTACTACCATCCCCCGCAGGTTGGAACGTGGACATACAGAGTCCTTGTGTCGTCCTCTCCCATGAGAAAACAAGCAGAAAGACCATACTGTAGGAACAAAATCGGTGCTCACAAGTCCCACCAGGTAACTGACAGGGTGTGAGTGCAACTAATGACTCGGTGTAAACGCAACTTTGTTTGTTTGCATCCTTCATATTAGGCAACCGTCGACTTGGATACCAGGCATGGTGACGAATGCCTTGGCGCACGTTCACCTATACCTGGAATTGTAACCCAGTACCTGAGCTCAAGCACTCAGGGATGACAGTGGATGTGATGAATATAATGTCCCATGTGCTTTGATGCCACGGTTGTCAACAGGGGGAATGTGATACTTACTATCTGAATCAGATACGATATCTTATCAACAGGAGACCGTTTGCCACCCCTGATCCCTTCTCTGATGCCTCACCTTCGAGGCAGCGGACCCTGCTCCTAGCTATCATTTGCCCACCATATGGGCTTGCCTCGTCTGGCACTTGTTGGGGCTCGCTCCCCGATTGCGATGGTCGAGGTCAACTCGAGTCACGATACCACGTGACCCCTGTAAATTTGCCCTCCCCTTTTTCTGGGATGAGCCAAGCGCATCAGCGGTACAATGCCGGCACCGCCCGGACGTCCGGGCACTCCTCTCGCGGGTCTTCGGAAGATGCTCGTACAGACAAGCTTTCCACCAAAATTAGTCTTCCCCTCGTGGACGACACCTGCCTTGCGCTTCACGCACTTTGTTGAAGGCGGCCGGCATGTCGGGTGCTGGGGAATGTTGGAAAGGAGAATGGTCAAGACCGATAGACTGAAAAACCCCTGGCATACGCGTGGGCACACGCTTGATCCACCTCCAGATTGAACCATGGAGGGGACAGGCTCAGGGATTTCCTGCTCAGGCGATAGAAGCAGCTCTGGAAACATTCTCTTAGAATAAACGTACTTGCCCATATCAACTATCTTCTTCATGAGGCATACAGCAGCACTACAGTTACGCAAAATGTATACCTTCGTCATGGAAAGCCAATAGCAGTCTATTGATACATCAGCATTAGGAAACAGCATCTCACAATCTCGTCAGCAAACCACGTACTTTAGAAGATCGTCGACCGTCATTTTTGCTGCTCTCTGCTCCGAGTACCCCGTCGAGCTCAAGACCTCTTCTACTTTCGCCTTCATACTGACACTATCATCGACCATCTAAGCACGGGTGAGACAATTACGCGTAGAGCAACATTTCGGCATCGATCACCTTGTTCTGCAACGAACACCACGTCCGCCAGTTCTTTCCCAGCATCTCCATGACCCCCTTGGCCATGAACGTGGCATGTACCGTCTTGTTTCTCCGCGAAAACATTATTCGACCGAGGCCGTCAAACTCTTCAAACTTGACTGGCGGCGGCGGATCGAGCGGGGCAATGCGCACCACGGACGACTCCACCAACGGGGCAGGTCGGAAATTGTTCTTGCCGACGTGCATGAGCAGGTCGACTTTGGAATAGAGTTGGACGTTCGCGGACAGTCTCGACCACAACTCTGTGCCAGGTCGAGCAACGAGTCGA
>JBBPTD010001145.1:0-12462 GCA_038093895.1 Boletus aff. mottiae
ACAAAGCGGGTGGAGCGGTTTCGAGCCTGCGAAAGCTCTCGTCAGGGGGCTACCGCTACCCCAACCGCCTTACCTTCCGAGAACGTTTAGGGCACTTCCACTAAGCCTAGCGTCGAGGGAGTTGGCTGCGACCAATGAGCGCGGGCATGCAGGGAGTCTGCAGAGGCGGCAGGCACGAGAGGTGAGCGGCGACCCCGGACGGGGTGGTAGAACGAGCGGGATGTGGTGGGTGGGAGATAGAGGAGGCTTCTTATCTAGCAGCGAAGCCAGCAGATCCATCGAAGATGGCTGCTCCCACGGACCACGCTGGCACAACCAGCCCTTTCGGGACAGGTCAAGCGCTTCCGCGTACCCATGCGTCACTATGGCGACATCGTTTCGCCATAGATCCTGTCCCCTGCCTAGCATGAGAAGCTATCGATAAGCGACATAGATGATATAAAGTCCGCAGTATCTTATGGCCAACTCTGTGATGCATCTTGGTAGCTCCAGTCCGCACTCTAACACTTCAGCCACAAGCAAGGTGATACAAAGTAGGGAGGAGAAGGGAAACTCAGAACGAGTCCAGCGAATACAAGATCTGACACGGTGAACGTGAGTGCGACGATGAAACTCTGATGGTGCGCATTCGAGTGTGCCATGTTTTTAGGGTGGGCAAGACGGTAACATGACTCACGCCAACAACATTGGGCTTGTGCGTATCGCACATGGTGCGTCGTCCAGGATGCGACGGTCTTCCTCTTCTTTGTCTTGCATGAGGGATGACCTCAGGTTGATAATCAACTGACAGCCGATCATGGATTCCGCTGGCGCTGGGAATGCCTGGTAGACCTCTGTCCACCGAAGCTAGTGCAGGTTTCGTCAGGTGAACGTTTCTCTGGGAAGAGTGCAAGAGAAAGTGTACCCCAAGATATTGGCCGATGACGACATTGACAACACACATCAGGTTTATGCTACCGTATCAGTGAGAACAGAAATAGAGGAATATGGGGGTGTATTAGCATGTCATTAGCATAATCGAGCAAGTCCAAAGCCAATAGCACTTACCAGAGAAAATAGGATATATTACCCTGGATGAGGGTGTTTGAAATGTTTACCCTGTCTGTGCGCTTGGCACGGTATCCCAACTTCCAGTCCACAATGCCGCGCCACAATGCCAATAGACATAGCAGACCGTCATAGATAATCGCCGGCAACCAAAAGCAGTACTGTTGGTAAAACGAGGGCACCTGTAGGTCAACACACATGTGCACCCCCATCGAAGTTTGGTTCGTGACTATGTACCAAAACAGTAGGCCATAGCTTCGTGAGCGTGGACGACGTTGAATGAACCAATAGACATACATTGCAAATCTGCGTCAAGGAAACCTATGATAGTTGACGCAGCTGCAATTTCACACACGAAACCTAAGACCATAAGGGAAACGATAACCCTTGAACCTTGGTACAAAGCAAATAATCGAGCTTGAAGCATCACTTGCAGGGACTCAGTGATGACTGCAAGCAGCCAAGCACGGCGAACTCATGCTGGATGAGGAACAACCATAGTAGAACACCGACCCATGGATGAACAAAGAAGTAGACTTTGCCTGGGAAAAATTAGAGGGACAAAGGGAACCACACGATTGATGTATGCTCACAGGTGTCAAGGGTTGTTGTATTTCAAACCATCCATACAAAGCGAGTCTCCAAGCGGACTCCCAGGAAAGCTATAAAAAGTTCAGCGAGGACCATCTTGGGAAGAACATTCCATACCAACTAAATTCAAACTGAAAGCATCACATCAAGTAATGTCACAAAACAGAGATTGGCCACAAACTTACATTGCGAGTGCATCACCGGTGTAACGGACCTGGAGGATGACATCTATACCTCAAAGAACATAAACACCAGGCGAATCAACATACAAGCATGTAATTGACATTTCCGCAACAGAATTGATGATTCTATCAAAGAGAGATCGTGACGCTGACAGCGATAACAAACCCGAATGCTTACCCATACATGATGGACCTGATTTAATATCTGGAGGGTCAGTACACTTGTGGCAGTCACGGTATGAATGCTTACCTCTTGATTGAACATGATGACTGTGTACATGATCAAGGACAATGACGGGGTCACAGAGCATATAACACTCACCATGATCGTACAAAACGACAACAGAGCTGACTACTGCCAGTGTGAAAAACCCTTGTGAATGACATATGGCGTTCTGAAAAAACTAGACCGACCTCGACACACTCTGGCATGATGGGTGAGCCTACAGAGGTGATCCATTATTGGTGAGCCAAAAATCACTCCTCAGAGTCCAAGTATGTTGAATCCCACTGATATGTCTCGAAGGATATATCAGATCCTTACACGACGATGTACATATCCATGTCTTCTTCAATCCGTACTCATTCCTCTATCCAATCGATTCAAGATGCCATCATCTGCCAGTCAGAGAGAAGGAAGGTGGCATCAAGATTATGCATTGCCCTGGATGACTCAGCATCAGATTCAGAAGCCCTAGCACGTTGACACGCACCTCAACACGTTATGGAGCGTATCAGCCTGAGGGATGCCAAATTAACGACACTCAGAGCACTTTATTCGCAAGCTCGTGCAGGAAGCAATATAACACTCTATGATCAGCTCTTCGCTTCCCCTGATTCCACGCCATCGTCCGATTCTTTTTTCCGAGTCATGATACCCGACTGTACCGCGCCCTCCACGCCAGCAGCACGGTTCCTCTTCACCTTCTTCACAGCAGCCGCTGCCTTGCCGACGATCGACCATTGCAACCCAAACGTTGTCATTGTGTGCGACCCAGCAGGTTCGTCATCTCGATGGAATATGTCATCGACCGATTCGAGCGTCAGTCTGGCCGTCTCAGGATAGAACGCCCAGACGATGTATGCATTGACAAAGTTGAGCACTGCAAAGATAATGTATGTCTTGTAGCCAATGTTCCGTAATGCAGGTGGCGTGATTTGGACCTGCCCGTATGAAATGCGCGCTCGCGTCAGTAAACGCCATGCTGCCAGAGGATGAGGGGATTATGGACACGAACCACAAAGTTTCCCAGGAAATCGGCGGCCGCTGCGAGTGCAGCACCTTTGGCACGCAGCTTGAGAGGTAGGATCTCTGATGGGTAAATCCAGACAGTCGCCATCCAACCCCAAGTGAAGCACGCTTCATAGACAAAGATCAAGAAGACAGCACCGATACTTGCCCGGGGTGTATTCAGCTTGACGCAGATAGCCTCCAATATGAGAACGAGGCACTCCCCGTATGCCATCGAGATCCAAAGCTTGCGACGTCCGACACGATCGATCGTGTACCACTATATGCAGTGCACCGTGATGAGACGCGCAAAGAAGTATGATCGGCCGTATGCTTACTGTAACAAACGAGGCAAAGAGATACCACACTTGGAGAAAACAGCCGACAAAAAGAGCCTGTTCTTGTGACATGCCTAGGCTCTGCTGGAACAATGTTGGCGCATAGTACGTGACGATGTTGATGCCTAGACGACACGAGACTACTTCGAACACCATTTGATCGCGTATCGTTGCAGACGCACCTGTCATCTGTTGCATAAACTGGATGCCGAGGGCAAGATAGAAACGCTTATTTCCCCGAATGCCATGGTCTTTGAAGAGGTCCGACCAAGAACTTTCCTCCTTTGCCTCGATTGCGATCGCGCCCAGGATTTCGGTGCGCTCGTGTTGAAATACAGGAGGATCAGAGGATACGCCTCGCAACTTGGCAAGGACCATGGTGCCTCGATCAGGCGTAGCGTCGTGGCGCATGAGCCAACGCGGGGTTTCAGGAAGCCAGAGCGTGACTGCGATAACATAGATGGCAAAGATACACTGGAAAAGCAGAGGGAATCGCCACTGCGCGGAACTGCTGTGGAAATAGAACCCGTAGTTCATACAATACGCCAGCATGAGGCCGCCAAGCATGCTCGTCAGTTGGCAACACACCAACCAACCACGGTGCTCCGCCAACGATATCTCGCTCTGGTAGTCGGGGGTCACTGAGATGACAGATATGGTGAGCGAGCGCTGCTAGGCACGAAACTAATGTCGGACGGAGCTCACCCGACGTAATGTAGCCGATGCCTAAGGAAGACATCGAATTGGTTTTCTAGAGACAAAGATGACAACCTTACCGATACCAGTGATTACGCGTGCCACCATCATCTGGATCCGTTCGAATGCTGAGCCCATGAGAACCGAACCTATGATGAGGATGACTGCCCCGAAGATAAGTGTTTGTTTTCGACCCAGACGCTCGGAACTGCTTGCAGCTGCGATGGCGCCGACGGCCGCACCGATGTCATAAAGAGAGGTGATCGTCCCAATTATTACAGTGCTCGGATTGCCCATCTGCTTGAGCCACGGCTGAGAGATGACGACACCAGACATGACTCCTTGATCATAACCAAAGAGCCAGAATCCGAGGCTACAAACGGAGGTTATCGCAGCAACGAGGGGAGTCCCCTTTAGATGGGAGTGTCCTATCTTGTCCATGTCGATGCAGTCGGGATGGTGGGGTACGTGGGCGAGTAAGAGGATGGGGACTATAAGCGTAATTTTGAGCGAATCATCATGCTGTTTGTTCTCAGTGGCAATCCAGAAATAGTTGGATGGAAGCCCGTCGTGCTCAACAAGATGCTGTGGGGGCCGATGAAATTTTGAGTACTTGAGGATCACATGAGTTTCGTATGCGCGACGCGCGTGGTCCAGGAAATTGGATGAACGGTGTATCTGCGCTGTCAGAAGTTTAGCATACCACTACCAAACCGACATACAGCCAGGTAAGGATAACCAGTAGGCTGCTGAAATAGCCAGCAGCACTTATCGCGTCCCCGTGCCTTGAAGGATGTCAGACTCTTTGTGACCGTGAGAACATGATGATGACCTCTGCAACCAGAGAATCTTCGGATGGAGGGAATTTGACCACATGTGATTCGAAACTCGTCCAATAATCGATCAGAATGGAGGTCAAAAAAACGATGCCAGTGGATGCCTTTCCGTGGGCTATACTCCAACAGAATATAATAAATCTGGGTTCCAAATCATAAGTAATCCAAGATATTTCGCTCGCATTGTAACAATAGGCAGCATGATTGACTTACGACATGTCAAATGTACGCAGATTTCGCCTGGTAGATTCGAGTAGGGGATTTCTGGGTGTACATAGTACGGTGCAAGTCTGAAAATTAGAACCGATCTAAATTAGAACCAATTCCTGCTTTGTGCAATCCGGGATCCTGGCGCAGATAGCGGTCACCGGTCAGCTCTGAGGCCGAGGGCCGAGCAAAGAATGGAGCAACACGTTACGATTATGTAAAGTCGAGAGCTTTCAATTTCGAATGGGCTATTGGACTACTCGGATCATCTAGCACTGCCGCTTGATTGGAGCTCAATTGTGTGGAGAACGAGCTCTATGATACTTGTCTCAGACTCAGACAATCGCTGCATGGGGAGACGCCTTTTCTTCCTACCCGTCCTACTCGCTAGAGTAACTCTCTCACAGGTTGGGTGACCGTGCTCACTGGAGGACACCCCTGTCGTGTTCTACATATATGCCTCAATTAGCCGCATGGATGGACTTGTGGCGCCACAAGTTGGCTGCCCAGGCCAGTTCCTTCCCAATTACGACCAACCCTGAAAAGAGGCATCCCAACTGAGCCATGGGCTCGTTGACTCTTAAACACCGTCGTTACACCGATAACAATGGACCCGCCACCCATCTTCTTTTCTTCTCTTTTCTTCCGCTTGAGCAGACAATCATACCTCGCAGCTGCAGCGCCCACCCGCGCAATTTGAATGCACCTTTGAAATCCTCTCTATGACGACGCACGACACGGAACGCACTCCATTACTCCTGAGCATTAAGCCGAGCAAGGGCCGCCCGCTCGATTGTCATCAGATCTCGCACACAACACGCTATGGCATCCTCGCCGCTTTGTGGGCGGGGACCTTTCTCTGTGTGAGTCTCGATTCATGTGGCTCATCGTGGCCAACGGTTATTAATAATGTCAATCCAGAACCTGAACTGTACGTGGTACCGAGTATGACGTTGTGTGATCGCTTTCACTGAGTGACTGCTGGAACTTCTACAGTAACGCTTGTGGCTACACGTGCGACACTTGGCACACCTTGAAACGAGTCGTCTCTAATGTCACCATCCACAGTGCTGCCCTCGCTCACGTCCGAATTCCAAGGGTCCAACCAAGCCAGTTGGATAGGTACCTCGTACGTTCCACACCTTGTCCCGATACACTCACCATCAATTCTGCACCACATCAGCTACTTGCTCTCCACTTGCACATTTACCCCACTCTATGGACGGCTGTGTACCATCCTTGGGCGCCGCACCGCTTGTCAAACAGCCTTGTTAGCCACCGCTATTGGCACGCTTCTTTGTGGGATATCTGGTAGTATGGTCCAATTGACCGTCGCACGCTTCGTACGTACATCTGACCTCTTTCGCTTCCGACTTCGGCACGGAGACGTTGATGTGAAACTTCTAATCCTGATATGGCCTCGCAGATAGCCGGCATGGGCGGTGGTGCCGTACAACTGCTCGCCATGTAAGTCTCTCCATCTAGACAATCAGGTACAGACATTATGCCCCCAACGCATCCAGGATCGTCACCGCAGACATGTACAACATTCGAGTAGGTCCACAGCATCTCAAATTGACTTGCTGTCACTCATGCGATGACCATTCAGGATCGCGCATTTATTCAAGCATTCATCAGCATCTCTCAAGGCGTGAGTTCCCCGTGGCATGTGTAGGTAATACGTTTCTCATCACGTATGGTGTAGCTCGGCTTGGGTCTCGGTGGACCCATCGGCGGCATTATGAATGATTTGTACGTCGTGTTTCGTCGGTGGTGTCGGTTTGTTCGAACAAAGACTAACAGTCCTGGAGGTTTGGTTGGCGCATGACATTTTTGTGTCAAGTACCACTTTTTGTCCTGGTGATCATCCTCATCACGCATACGTTACATTATGTAACACCAGTGAGTGATTCATCTCCGTCGTTGCCGCTACGTGCAGATACCGAAGGCATGCTACACAGGGTCAGGGTCAAAGCATAAGGGAGGTTTTATCCAGAGTTGATTTTGGGGGTTGCATCACCCTCTTTTTGACGGTTAGTTTGATTTTTCATGTGTTCCTCGTGCTCGTAGGACTCACTTCATACTAGCTCGGGTCGTCTCTCACGTGGCTCAGTATGAAATTCAATGAAGATCTACCCGTCCGTCCGCTCCTTTATCTATGATTCCCTGTCCCTCATGTCCTCGAAAGTGGACAGATACCCAAGTCATCGTACCGCTGACCCTCTCTGTCGTTTTTTTCGTGCTTTTCCTCGTCATCGAATTCATGATCACACCTGAACCTGTCCTCCCTCCGTGTCTCCTGCGCGAAAAAGTGCCTGTCTTAGTCGGGCTGAGCAACTATTTTGTGTCCGTCTGTAACTTCTCGGTCATGTACTTTGTCCCGTTGTGGTTTCAGACAGTGCCTTTGGACAGCGCATCCATTGCGGGTACTTGCAACTTTACTATGTACTGAGCCATTACTGACACGCCGCGATTCCGGATGTCGTTCTCGATTCCGGGCGCATGTAGGTCTGCATTTGCTCCCAGATAGTCTTGCAATGGGTCTCGGTTCATTTTTCACCGGGTACGTTCCGTTTTCCCATTCTCTTACACCTCCTCATCGCTCTCTAGCTGGCTCATGCGCCGCACGGGCAAGTACAAAACCATTAATCTTGTTTTTGGCATTTTGCCGTTATGCGGTGCCATTCCACTTGTCTTTTTACGCGAAGACTCGGGTTTCGTGCAAAAGTGGTTCAGCGTCGTGCCAATTGGGTTTGGCAACGCCGTCGTATTTCAGACAGTTTTGAGTATGTCTCTTTGTACATGTGTGTGTTGGTCCTGTGATAGGTCACTGATGCGTTGGCTGGGATAGTTGCACTGCAAGCACACTTGTCAGGTACGTGTCATCCATCCGATAAAGTCGTAGAGGAAAAAAGGAACGGGACGGAACGCTGACGTGTCATTTCAGAGTCTCAGATGGCGTTTGGAACAGCGTTTGGACAGCTTTTTAGAGGGCTCGGTGAGTGGTTCTTGTTGACGCTGACCTGTGAGAGCTTACATAGGGGTATTTGCCTGACGTCTATGTACAGGACAAACCTCTGGTGTTGCCATTGCTTCTGCCGTGTTCCAATCCCGCCTGGATGACGAACTTCGTCACCGTATCCACGCGCCCGATGCTGCAAAGGTACGCGGTGTACGGTTCGTGCTCATCAGTACATTGTGCTGACGTGTCTCTCTCGCCTCCTTTCCAAAATGAAATCAACGAACGCAACAATCGATTTACCTGACTCAATGTAAAGATCATCACCGCAATCCGACATTCTCTCAGCCTCGTCACGACGCTCCCAAACCCCCTCCAGCGTGAAGCGCGCGATGCCTACGCGGCGAGTTTAAAGACGGTATTTATTGTTGCTGCATGTTCGACGTTGACGGCTTATCTCGTCAGGTTACCTGTGCGTCCCCTTTCTTCGTTTTGTCTACCCTTGCATTTTGTTTCATCGTCTCCCCACACGGATTCCTTTTCTTTTTCTATGCCATGTTCGATGGTGTACATTGACGCGTTTCATGTGGTAGATTCCGGAAAAAGCAATGGAGGAACATGAGTGTTTCGAGTCAGGACCAGAGACGGACGCCGAGGTGGGTCCAGATGTAGACGGTGGGCGTGTGTCGCGATGATGTCCACCAATGATACCTCAACGTCGGGTCATTGCTATCAACGTCTACGAGTGGCGTTGGGACAGGAAGGGTGGGTATAGAGTTGGAGAAGACGGATTTGGCGTCGTACAGAATGTCACGCGGTTGTGGAGTCCCCGAGTCGATGATGCAGAGTAGAACTGATACATCAACTGCCATGTACATACAGCACCAATGACGACCATCAATCAATCTGATTCAATGAAGTATTGTAATCTGCCCATAGTTACCCTCTCCAGCCCACCTTTCTTAACAACCTCGGCGAGCCAAGTGACCTCGAGGGTGTGCAATCTTGAAGGCCTTCAGAGCGTTCTTGTCTTAACCACCTTGGCGATTCCATTTCTGCTCGTTTCCAGCACTTCGGGGAGATGAGTGACCTGGAGGAGGCAATCTCAAGGTACATAGTAGATCCATCTCACTCAGTCAAGAACGTTTTTTCCATTCCACTACGCTGCCAGTCATGGTGGTGAAAGCTGCTGCCTGGCACCCATGGGAAGTACTAGTAGTAATGGCCTTCACAGCGCGCCAACTTGTATGTCCCTCGCTAGATAACTAGTCAGCTCAGTTTGAGAACTTCCTTCTCTAAGCAGCGTTGGCTGGTCAGCAAATATGGGTCCAGAGAACATCCTAAACATGAATCAAGGTCATCGCCGCCTAGCGCCCTCATCGTGGGTTTCAACGAGGCATAGTCCCTACTACTTTGCCAATTGACCTATCCGCCAGGAATCCCAGGATACCACGCGTACACCCGGGATACCTGGCCCAGAACGGACGGAGCAGGAGCGGCTGGGGGGGGAAACCCCTCCACCTCACGGGAACAGGTCGCAGCATGTGCCCTCTTCTTCAGGTTCTATAATGCATATGGATGGCAACGAAGAATCGTTGAACACCAGTAAGAAATGCATTTCTTCACACAGTTTACAGAGATAATTAACGATAAGACTGGCATTCGGGCGGATGGCCAACCACTAGTGGAGCAGTGCTCAGCTTCACGTTTAACCGACGATGCCTCGTGGATTTCAAGTGACCAGTTGTTGGACCGCTTCGAACGGCTGGGAGATCTGGTCGACCTGCAAATGGCAATCACAATTTTGGAGGGATTGATCGAGTCTGCTCCAGTTCGGGATAACTGGTATCGCGCAGGATTAGCGAATCTCGGTGTGGCGCTATCGTATCGATTCAATCGCCTTGGAGATCTGAGGGATCTTGGGGAAGCGATTTCGAGACACAGGGATGCTGTCGAACTTACTCCTCGTGCTCACCCTGAGCGGCCGGGGCGACTCAACAATCTTGGTACTGCCTTTAAAGCTCGCTTCCAGCGTCTCGGCGAGCTCAGTGATCTTCATGATGCAATTTTGATGCTGAGGGAGGCTGTTAACCTTGCGCCTGACAGTCATCCTGATAAACTCTCCTGTCTCAACACTCTCGGCAGCTCGCTCGAAGCTCGTTTCAAGTGCCTTGGGGAGTTGAGCGACCTCGAGGAAGCGATTTCAAGGCACAGGGATTGCGTTGGTCTCACTCCTCGTGGTCACCCTAAGAGGCCCGGGCGTCTTAATAACCTTGGAAATGCCCTCAAAACTCGTTTCAGACATCTTGGGGAGGTCGGTGATCTCGAGGAAGCAATCTCACTCCTCACGGTCACCCTGGCAAGTCCGCCCGTTTGAGTAACCTTGGCATCTGCTTCAAAGCTCGTTTCGAGCGACTCGGGGAGCTGGATGACCTGGACAATGGAATATTAATGTACAGGCTTGCTGTTGACCTCGTCCCTCATGGTCACCCTGACCAGCCCAGCCATCTTAACAATCTCGGTAATGCCTTCAAAGCTCGTTTCGGGTGCCTCGGAGAGCTAAGGGATCTCGGGAATGCAATTTCAACACTCCGGGATGCTGTTAACCGCACTCCTCATGGTCACCCTGACAATCCCAACCGTCTGAACAACCTCGGGAGCTGTTTCTTTGCTCGTTTCAAGCGCATCGGCGAGCTGAGTGACCTCGAGCATGCAATTTCGATTCTGAGGGACGCTCTAGCCGGCTTCCCTCATGGTCATCGCCATAAGCCCATCCTTTTGAACAATCTCGGTTGCTGCTTTTAAGCTCGTTTCAGGCGCCTTAACGAGACGAGCGACCTCAAGAAATCAATTTCAATCCTCAGGGCTGCTGTCGACCTCACTCCTGATGATCACCCTCACAAGCCCGCCCGTCTTTGTAACCTCGGTAACGCCTTCGAAGCTCGCTTCGACCGCTTCAGAAAGCTGAATGACCTCGAGGATGCAATTTTGGTCCTGAAGAATGCTGTTGACCTCTCGCCCCATGGTCACCCTCTTCAACCCACTTTGCTTAATAACCTCGGCCGTTCTCTCCGAGCCCGTTTTAAGCGCCTCGGCGAACCAAGTGACCTCGAGGGTGCAATTTTGAGGCATAGAAGTGCTAATGACCTCACGCCTCGCAATCACCCTTCAAAGCCTTCTTGTCTCAACCACCTTGGTAACTCCTTCGTTCGCTTCCGACGCCTTGGGGAGATGAATGACCTGGAGGAGGCAATCTCAAGGCACATAGATGCTATCAGTCTCACCCCTCTTGGTCACCCTGACATGCCCGACCATCTGCATAACCTCGCACTGTGCTTCGATGCTCGCTTCAAGCACCTGGGACAGTTAGGTGACCTTGAACAAGCAATAACTTTATATTCACGCGTTGCTTCGGCCCCCACTGGCCCCATTACTATTCGATTTGATGCATCACAGAATTGGGCATTGTGCGCTCGTCATGCACGGCATCACTCTCTCTTCCACGCGCATTCTGTTGCCATCACTCTTCTTCCGCAGCTCGCATGGATTGGCTTCTCCCTTACGCGCCGTTACCAGGAGCTCAGGTATGGCGCGGATGTAGTGCGGGAGGCGGCAGCAGCAGCTCTGGACGCGGGACTGTCAGAAACTGCTGTAGAGTGGTTAGAACAAGGTCGTTCTATCGTCTGGGGAGAGCTACATCAGCTTCGCAGCTCTTACGAAGACTTGTCATCTACTCACCCAGAGCACGCCCATAGACTCCGGGAGCTTTCTTCCGCATTAGAGCAAGCCGGAGCTGCCCGCGAACAATTTTTCTCGGCAATCTCGGAAGGGACTCCAAATGAAGTGCATGATACGACAGAATCCTTGCAACAAGAGACGGACAGACACCGTACGCTCGTGATCGAGCGAGATAAGCTGCTCCAGGAGATCCGAAGCCTTCCTGGTTTTAAACAATTCCTCCGTTACAAAGTGTTTTCTCAGCTCCGTGCTTCGGCACACTCTGGACCTGTCGTCATACTGAACACGGCTGAACACCGATGCGATGCGTTGATTGTTCTTGCTGGTGTGGATCACGCAATCCATGTCCCACTTCCCTATTTCACGTTCAAGCACTCCACTGATCTACAAATGATCTTGAAGAACTTCCTTCGTCACGCTCATGTCATACTATCTGACGACAGGGAGGGGCAAAGGACAAAATTGGACGGTGTCAGCTGGCAACCCTTGTTGGCCACCTTGTGGAGATGCATTGTCAAACCAATCCTGGATGCTTTGGCGTTTTCGGTGCGTCATGTAACTGGCACTTGAATATTTGAATGCGCAGTTTATCTGGTCATCCATATCTCCAACAGACTCATGATAATCTATCACGCAT
>JBBPTD010001146.1:0-12425 GCA_038093895.1 Boletus aff. mottiae
TCATTTGTGATATGATATGACTCATTCCTATCTCTTATCTTTACCTACCCTAAGAGTAGAGACATACAGGTACAAACAATACCTGAACACTATATAGAGCAGAGCTCACTCTGTATCACTCTCCTCAGTTCTTATACTCTTTTTTATACAAGCATCTCCTCTTTGCTTCTATAAAACTCCTTTGCTCCTCAAGCTAGCAACCTCTATCCTCAGACCTAGTGAGTACCTCCCACTAGGCACATACCTTCCTCTTGTCACTTGCATTATGCTTGTGGCACCTACTGTCCTCACAGTAGAGACAAACAGAGTACCATGCACTTCATCAGTGGGTGCATCGCTCCTGCTTCTGCCCACTTCACATCCCCAGCTGTCTGTAGCCTTCTGTGCACTTTAGTCCTCATTACACTTGTTTTCACACCTTCCTTTCTCCATGCTTCCTCTCATGAATCCCCATAATGCAATCCCACCTGACTACCTTGCAGAACACTACGAAGCCTCTCACCAATCCCTCATTGATGACTTTGGTATCACCAACAACCAAGCCGCCCTGAGACTCACCAACTTTTGGTTGAATCAAAATGCTCTAGACCGAGAAGAATGGGATGCCCACATCCGTGCCGAAGAACTTCTTGCCCAACAGCACAAAGAACAACAGCATGTTGAGGCTGACAAACAGCGCAGACAGAAAGAAGAAGAAGAGGAGCAAGCTCGTCAAGAAGAGCATAAAAGGAACCAAAATAAATTCCTCCCATTTGCTGATGTCCCTATGTCAAGCACACCACCTGTCATCCCATCGCCTCTCACCTTGCACAAGCTGCATAAAGGAGAGTTCTGTGAACTCTACTTCTTCACGAACAAAGGCCTCATGGATGCACAAGCCACTGCGCACTCCACAGATGATGAAGTCCTAATGCTCATGCAGGATGACCAAGGTCTTCACTTTTTTGTCCCCCTCATTTCTGCCAAAGCCAAGCAGAACGTTATTGAAGACAAAGACCTTTTGTGGCAACAAATTGATGAAGCCACGCATCGCATCCTCACCACCATGAAAGAATGTGGTTGGGACGAACCACACATACAAGCCCACCTCCAATTCTGGTTAGTTTTAGGTTCCCACAGCTGGTGCCATCACCAGGACAAGAGACAGCGCCGCGCCCTCATTCACTACCAGGCAGTAGCCTGAAAAAGGTGGCATGACACCCTCAGCACTGCAAATTCCTTCAACTTGAAGTACATACAACAGTCCTTCCTGGACGACATTCGCTCTGAGATTGTTGACAACGCCTTGGCAGCAGTGGCAGCCAACAGTGCGAGAGAGGCAAGTAATCTTCCTCATCTCAACCACCTTTACTAACCATGTGTCGCTACCCTACTTATCTTTGTTTCTTCCTTAACCCTTTTATGTACCACATTTACAAATGCCACTCCTATGTGGCGATTTCTCCTTACATACAGGTTACACACCCATGCGCCCCAATGTGCTGGCCTCTATGCCATGGCCCCAATGCCACATTCCTTTGCCCCCCAATGGGTTTATCCATCATAACAGGCATTGGCCAAACTCTCAGCTGTTATTGCCTCACTCCAATCAATGGGCACTGTCCCCTCCCACCTAAATGCACACAGCAGACAACCATCGTCATCAAAGCGCCTGCTTTCTCCCACGTCACCAGAAGCTTGTGCACACAAGCATAACCGTTCCTTTCGTGCCAACCCCTCACCAGCCGACCCAACACTTGAACCCCTACACCCATGCACAGTGTGCCTCAGCATTGAACTGCACACAGTTCCTGTCGCAGAACGTGACAAGGACAAAACCTGGGACGGAAAGCATGAAACCTTGCCAAACGAGTCAACAGACAGCTCTTTGCCAAGAACAACAACCAATGTCTCTGCACAAAATGGCAATGCAAAGAAGGATGCACTAACAAGCGATGCTTTGCACATATGTGCTCCAGATGCGGAATTGCCTCACATGGAGCTATCTGCTGCCCTAGAGCGCAGAGATTCGCAGGTGCTAACTCCCTATAAACCAGATGCATGGGAACAGCTTCTCCATGAAGCCAACCTTCTCCAAGACTACAGTAACATACCACATGGACTAAGACATGGTTTTATAGTTAATTTTCCTAACATCCTACAAGTACAGACTCCTTATAATTCTGCTTCCGTCAGCATGTTCCATAACCAACTCCATGACATCATGCGCAAAGAAATAGCTAAAGGTAGATACATTGGACCATATCCACTCTCATTAATAGAAGCAGTCATTGGACCTTTCCATTATCCTGAAACCAGGTAAACCAGGCAAATTCCGCTTAGTACAGAATTTCTTCTTTTCCATAACCCCCTCTCCATCCAATCCTGCTCCCTCCATTAATTCATACATAAACCTAACAGATTTCCCTGCATCATGGGGGAAATTCTCTATAGTATACCTACTCATCTCCCGTCTACCACCAGGCTCAGAACTTGCCACATGCGACGTGTCAGAAGCTTACTGCACCATCCCACTGCACCGCTTCCAATGGCCAGCTGCAGTAGTCCACACATCAGACTCAGAAGGATGCATTGACATATGCACTGCCTTTGGAGCTACACCTTCAGCAGGCAGCTATGGGCATGTAGCAGATGCAGGAGCACACATCATGCATTTCCAAGGAATTGGACCACTTGACAAATGGGTCAACGATCATATCTTTTGCCGAATACCTCGAGACCAGATTGATCGATACAATATACAATGTGCAAAGTGGGCCCAGGAAATTGGATCCCTTGGCAAATGCCAAGAAGGCAGTCGCATTGGGTACCATGGTTGTACCCTGGATGACAGAACCTTCAAAGAGTTCAATGAACCCTACACCCACCCAATTCAAGATCTCTCTAATACCTCTCCCCGATCCCATCATAACCACCTTTTCACATATGTGATTGATGATATTGACCGCGTCTCGCATGAGTTAGGCATACCATGGGAAGCATCCAAAGACCAACCTTTTAGCCACTCTACCGTCTACATCGGCTTCCTCTGAGATCTCCATAAGCGAACAGTTTCTTTGAGCCCCACAAAGGCCATGAAATACATCACAGCCATATGCGAATGGAAAACAAGGGATGCACACTGCCTCGAAGACGTCAAAAAACTGTATGGTAAACTCCTACACACAGCCTCTCTCATTCTGGAAGGCAGGGCGTATCTAACAGGACTTGAACGAATGCTGTCAGTCTGTGAGAAAAAGTCTTTCTTGCCCCACTGACCCAAAAAATCCATCTCAGCAGACCTTGACTGGTGGCTAACAATAATAACATCAGGCAAAGCACTGCCCGATAAATCCCCCCCCAACGTACATTGACCTAGCAGCATACTCAGATGCTAGCTCTAGCATTGGCATTGGCATTGTCATTGGTGACTGATGGAGAGCCTGGCGCCTCCTCCCAGACTGGCAAACCAATGGAGGCAAACAAGACATTGCCTGGGCAGAGGCCATTGGACTCAAATTACTCATCTTGGCCATTGCACAGACTCAATGTTCCCCAGCACATTGTCACATATGGAGACAATACCAGCATCATCGACAGCTGGAAATCTGGGAGACACCGCAATTGTGAGGTCAATGAAGTCTTTAAGTGCATCCATGCCTGCATCGCAGCCCCTTCCTTTCCTGTCTGCAGCATCATTAACCGCTATGTACCAAGCGGCAATAACCCAGCAGATAAGCCATCCCAAGGTATATATGGCAACCCAAACCTCCTCATCCCTCCTCTATCCATCCCTGAACAACTTAACCACCTTATCGTCAATTTCACTGAATCCCCCCATCCCTGAGAGTTGCGCCAATGCCATCTCAATACCCTCCCAATTCCATCCTATAAGTACTCTGATGGCACTCAAAACCAAGCCAACAAGCTTGTTGACTCAAGTGAACAGCAACAAAGGGACAATGAACTCATTCGCTCTGCTGCCTGGGACATCTGAGTGAAAAACAAATTGATTTGCCAACCAAATCAACGTACATGATCCCGTGCAGCAGATAACCAAACCCAAACTGTACAAACCTGACCTTACCCCAGCCCCGTCCCCACTTCATCCTCACTGTCTTGCATGCCAATGACTCCTACTATGGATTCCATCCCTCACTTCCCCTCAAACATCCAGAGGCCAAGCAAGCGGACAAAACCCTGTAATGGACGAAGACATAGACTGTATCCTCACAGTGATTGGTGCATCATGGGCAGATTCAACCAAAGAACTCTACGGTACTGGACTACTCGTATACCATGTATACTGCGACATACATAACATCCCTGACCAACACCAAGCCCTCATCTCCCAAAACCTACTCATTGCCTTCTTAGCCAATCAGGCTCCACCATCGCCAACTATGCCACTGCAATTCGCACATGGCACATTCTCCACAGACTCAAATGGAACATTGGCGAAAATGAGTACAAAGCAGTCCTATGTGGAGGAAGTAAACTAGCTCCTCCATCTGCCACCTGTCCCAAACATGCCCCTTTCTCTGTCAAAATCCTAGAGAAATTCCACTTCTCCATGGACATCACAAAGCCAAGAGATGTGGCAATTTTTGCATGTCTCACTTGCGCTTTCTTCTGCATTGTGAGATTAGGTGAATTGACAGTACCCGCCATTAACAAATACGACCCTGCCAAATACATTTCCAGATCTGATTTTTCGATCTCAACCAATCAAGAAGGACTACCAGTGATGAAGTTCCATTTTCCACGCTCCAAAACATCCCCAAATGGTGAAGAGGCACATTGTGCTCTGCACGATAGCTCATCAATTACAGATCCCAAAGTGGCACTCGAGAACCACTTCAAAATCAATCCCACCGAGCCTACTGATCACCTATTTGCTTGGAAACATCCCATGAAAGGTTTGCACCCTCTCTTGAAAAAAGAAATCACATCTTTTATTGAAGACATAAAGAGACACAACCTGAGCATGCCTGACCTTAAAGGGCACAGCCTGAGGATAGGCAGAACCCTTTTCTACCTGCTCAAAGGGGTTCCTTTCAATGTTGTTAAAACCATTGGACGCTGGTCGAGCGACTCCTTCACAATCTACCTCTGTCATCATGCCCTAGTCTTAGCGCCCTTCCTTCAGCATGATACCGCTCTTTTCGACAACCTCTGCAGATACATCCTCCCACCAGTGTGATAAACAGTGAGTTGAGCTCCTAGCACCCAGGTCTCACTCACGTGATGTGTCACTCACTCCTAACTCTCAGGGTCACAGCTTGCAGATCTGGATGCAGCTTTGTGCCAGAAAGCCTTCAGCTTTCGCCCACCCATGTCCATTCATAGCCCATGTACATTCATAAAATACTATTTTACTCCATCACCGCACATGTAGCATGCAACACATAGAGAGTGAAACATGACATCTATATGCACGTTCTGCCTATGCCCAGAGCTCATGCACTTGAAAGAACATCTGGGATGGCTTCTACCAACATCTTATCATTTCCCTGGAACAGCTCGGACAGTTCAATGGCCACCTCCCTCATCTGGCACGACTTCTCTGTGAGAACCATGCATTCATGCAGAAGATCAGCCATGTACATGTTGATGAGGCTCACAACATTCACTCAGCTGGACTCTGCCACTATGGTGAAGATGCATTTCGACCGGCATATGGAAGACTTGGATTGCTTTGCGTATTTCTCCCAAGAGGCACTCCGATCCAAGTATTGTCCACTACACTCCCAGATCACATCCTCACTACAGTCAAGTGGCAACTTGCCATATCATCTGACACTCTGGAATTACAACTCTCGACAAATCATCCCAACATCATGTATACAACCTTACCAATAATTGGCAGTCTTCACAACTTCAAAAACCTTTGCTTTCTGATCCCACCAGTATTCCATCCGCCAATGATAATCCCGAAAACACTTGTCTTTCATGACTCAAAGCAAGATGTGACTGATGCAGCCAATTTTATGGACTCAAATCTTCCCCAATGTCTCAAAAATCGCAACGTGGTCAAATATTACCATTCCAACATGTCCGTCGAGTACCTGCAACAGACCTTTGAGGACTTCTCAGATCCTAGCAGAGCCTGCCAGATTCTTCACTCAACAGTGGGTGCTGCAACTGTAGTAAGGCTGAAAAGTGAATGAATCTCCACTAATGTACATGATAGGGACTCAATATACAAGGTGTTCATATTGTCATCCAGTATTGTTGAAAGGACATGTACTTACAGTCACATGATCTTATATTAAGTAAAGCATTACAAAGCGTATATAAGACTCAACTGAGTCTGAATAAGAAACATCTCTCTTGACCAGCAACCGCTATCATCTCTGAGAACCCAACCCCTTCCAAGGTAAGTATTCCTAGAGTAGATTCCTTAGTAGCCTGTGTGGCAACGCCGGCTACTAGCTATTGCAACAGGTTATGAGCCCCGCAGCTCTGACGATGCGGTGTACTGCTTGTCATCTGCTCATGGGTGAAACCCTTGGACATAGGCCGTTCTGTGTGGAAACGCCAAATGCTCTTTGATGCGGCAATGCTCAAGAGCAGCAGCCATCAGACTCTGAATGTAGGGGGTTGCCATGACCCTACATTCTGAGAGCTCTGACTGTTCAGCAACGTGAATGTTTCTTCTCGTTCCCTTTATTGGTTCATGCTGACACGTTACTCTTTCAGAACCTACCATCATGTCGTCCACCCTCAACTCTCTTCCCAAACTCAGCGGCACCAACTACAAACGTTGAGCCCAGGAAATGGAAGCATACCTTTGCGCCACCGGACTTTGGAACAAAGCCATGAACAAGTTGTGCCCTGCTGCAGCTGGAGCCGCACCCACTGCCACCGAGGAAGAAGCCCAAGATAAGTGGGACGAGAACGATGACCAGGCCCTTGGCTCCATTCATCTCTGCCTTGATGCTGCTATCGCTGGCAACTTCGCCACCATCATTGTGGCTAAAGACCTTTGGGACGGCCTCAAGGCCAAGTACGAAACTGCCTCCCTTGCTTCTGCCTACACTGAGTGGAAGATCATGCTCAGGATTACCTTCCCCGACAACAACCACCCTGGCCCAAGCTTCTCCAAGCTGAACACCAGCTTCGCCCAGCTGGAACAGCTCCAGCACAAAGTGCCTGATAACCCCAAAGCACTTATTACCATCGCCAAGCTCCCCAAGTATGCGGAGACTCTCCATCAGCAGCTCAACGCTGCCATCGACGCCGACCCCACTAAAAACAAGGTTGTAACCATGGTGGAGTTGAAGACTGTCCTCACCGCTGCTTGGCAGCACTACCTGACCCGCCGGCCTCTGCCTCGTGCCTGTTACAACTTGTTCTTTTTCTTCTGACTTCTCTTTACATGCTATGCTTGTACTCAAGTCGAACTCTCTAGTTCGACTCTTGACTCGGACACTATTTCTTTTATCGCTGACTCATCCACCCTTCTGATCTCTTATCTCAATTGCTTCGTCAGCAATTACTTCCCCCATGTTCCGCTCCTTTCTATCACTTTCTACGACCTGCCCTGATTATGCCTGCCCTTAGTCTTGTAACCGGGTATATAAACCCACCATACCTATCATTGTACTTTAGCTTAGATCTCCTCGATCATCACCTTGAATCTATTCTCTTGTCTCAAGCTCCTTCTGGCATTTGACCAGTCGCTCTGAACCTTGAACCTTCGAACCTTGAAACCCTTGTGTTCCTTTGTGGAACGTCTTCCTTGGACTTTGTGCTACCATTAAGTGCACGCTATCTCTTTGAACCTCTAGACCTTAGTCTTTTGAGGCTATGCTCGTCCCCACCTGGGCCAAGCGTAACAGTGCCCAGGCCAACAAGGTTTCTAACGTAAAGCGCCAGCAAGGTGACCCCTCCTTCAAGAAGCAGCAGGAGACCTCCTCCGATAAAAAGGATGAGGAAAAGAAGGATAAGGGGAAGAAGCATCGTCAAGGCAAGCGCTCTGAAGAAGGGGAGAAGAAGTGCAAGGATCATGTGGCCACCACCGCCAAGTCATCCTCCGCCTTGTTCGCTTTTGCAAACATGCTTCAGGAGCCCACGGTTTTCAGCCTGGCCTCCACTGACTTCACTGAGCCTGCTCAGGACCCCTGCACTCTCACACACACTCCCGGCACCACCCACTACGGGCCCCCTGCCTTCCCTCAGGTCCAAGAGACCATCTCCCTCGCTCACCACATTGGGGAGATCCCCACCACTCAGGTTGTTTGCACCCTTGAGCCTATCGTCAAACATCGCCACCATGTTCATGTGCGGCAACACTCCACCTTCAATGAGGATGGTGCCTTCGGCACTAGAACCATCCCTCCCAGCCACACTGGCCCCTCCACGCCCTCTCTTATAGAGCACATAGAGCCCTCCCATATCGTCGAGATTCTCCCTGATTTGGACGACAAGGACATGGTCACTTTTGACTGTGACGACTCTGTCAGCCTTGGTGGGGAAATGGAGGTAGACGATTATGTTGAGCAATTCTTTGATGAGAGCTCCCAGTGGCAAGTCCCTCTATTCCTTTGTCCATCTCTCACAGGCACTGACGCGCGGTTCTTATCGCCTCAGATAGTATATAATTTGTATGCGCCTGTAGTAGATAGTGACAATGCTACTACTGCTCCTCCCTTCTCCATGTGTGACCGCTGTAAAAAGCAGAAAATAACTAAGAGTAAAGGAAAGGAAAGAGAACATGACAACACCCTACCCAACGACATGTGGCTCTTTGATTCAGGAGCATCATCACATTACACCAACAATCTAAGCAATCTGGTTGAGTATACACCGTTCTCAACACCAACCTACTCCCAGACAGCAAACGGTCATGCATCCATAAAAGGGAAAGGTACAGCAATTATTTGCTTTCAAGGTAGACTTGTGCGGTTATCGCTGGTCATTTACATGCCATCATGCACAATAAAGCTCGTATCAATGGGTACCTTGTTAACCAACACCTGCATGACACTACAGACCTCACCCGGTCACATCAATATATTTGATAAATGCACCAAGCAACTGGTACTAGGTTTCCACTCCCATGGTGACACAATGTACTGGATGCATGCCCCCACTGTTCGTCCTCATGCTGACTTATCGTCGATGACCTCTGTGGACTACGAACTCCTCCACCACCGATTAGGCCACCCCTCGCATGATGTGCTCCATGCTGCAAAGAAGCACATTAAGGACTTTCCGGATGTCAATATTCCATCCACTGTCCCCATATGCTCTGGTTGTGAGCTTGGTAAACAACCAAACTGTACTTTTCCTCATAGCGAGAAGCGCGCAAGCACTCCCTTTGAGTTAATTCATTCTGATCTCAAATCGTTTGAAATCGAATCGTACCACAAGTACAAGTATGCGGTCGTCTTTTATGATGACTATACCTCCATGGCTTGGCTGGTCCTAATTAAAACTAAGGATCAAATGCTCAAAGCAACCAAGCAATTCCACGCCTATGTGCATACTCAGTTCAATGCTGTGATAAAACACTGGCACTCTGATGCAGGGGGAGAATACACCTCCAAAGCTTTCACTGAGTATATGCACGATAATGGCATTCATATACAACAATCTGCCCCCTATACTCATCAGCAGAACGGATGCACAGAACACCTGATCCGTACCATTATGGACAAGGCACAACCCATGCGACTGCAGGCTTGCCTGCCCGATTTCTATTGGGAGTTCACAGTACTACATGCACTTCATGTGTATAATCACACCCCATCTCATCAGCTCCAATGGAAAACACCATCTGAGATGCTCACTGGCGAAAAGCCCACCTTCTCACACCTTCGGGTTTTTGGCTGTGGCGCATACGTCCACTTACCAGTCGAGACTCGCAAAGGCAAATTGCAGCCTAAATTGCAACTGATGATCTACCTGGGTGTTTCCGCCGGTAGTGATTCAAACTACCTCTTTATGCGCCCTAACAATGCACTACACACATCAGCTCATGCCATATTTGATGAGCACCTCTTTCCAAGGTGTTCAAAGGCCCAGCCACACCGGCCCGTTAACCACCCGCCGCATTCTCACTCTCATGATGACGAGTCTTCAGATTCTAATTCTGAACCTTCGGACCAGGAGACAGATGTGGAAATCACTCCTCTGGCTGACCATCATCGCCTGGCCCCCAGGCCGATAACTCCACCCCCAGCAGCACCTCCTAGGGTACCTACACTGCCACCGGCTCTGCCAGCACCCCCGGTTACCCCTCCTCATCATCTGCCTCCGCCTCCACCTGCTCGGCCAGTACGCCCACAGTGAGAGCGCTGTGCCCCCATCCATCCTGGAAATATATATGGGGAGCACCGTGAACCACTAAAGCAGCTTCAAGATATCGAACACATCTCAGACTGGCGCAGACTCATTGGAGAAGCACCAGCTGGCCCTTCGGATTCACCTGTTGTCCTTGGAGGAATGCCCCTGTCCCCGACTCTGTTATGCTTGGCCTGGGTGGGGACAAGCATAGCCTTGAAAGACTAAGGTTAAAAGGTTCAAAGAGATAGCATGCACTTAATGGTAGCACGAAGTCCAAGGAAGACGTTCCACAAAGGAACACAAGGGTTTCAAGATTTGAAGGTTCAAGGTTCAGAGCGACTGGTCGAGTGCCAGAAGGAGCTTGAGACAAGAGAATAGATTCAAGGTGATGATCAAGGAGATCTAAGCTAAAGTACAAAGATAGGTATGGTGGGTTTATATACCCTGTTACAAGATTAAGGGCAGGCATAATCAGGGCAGGTCATAGAAAGTGATAGAAAGAAGCGGAACGTGGGGGAAGTAATTGCTGATGAAGCAATTGAGATAAGAGATAAGAAGGGTAAGCATGGGTGAGTCAGCGATAAAAGAAATAGTGTCTGAGTCAAGAGTCGAACTAGAGAGTTCGACTTGAGTACAAGTGTAGCGCATAAAGAGAAGTCAGAAGAAAAAGAACAAGTTGTAACAGACTCTGTCGGAGGAAGACATGGAGCACATCACCAGGGAAGGGGGAGATGCATTGGTTTCATACCTCTGCAGCCGTGCCTTTCCGCTGGAAATCAAACAGTCCAATGTGAATTACCGCAAATGGACATACTGTGACATCCTCAAGTTACCACAAGAGGAACAAACCCTTTGGTGTAAAGCCTGCCATGACAAGTTACAAATACTCAAGGACTGCAAGGTCTATGAAATCGTGGATCGACCTGCAAACAGGAAGGTTATTAAAAACCGATGCTTGACAAATCCATGAAAGAACTAGGCTTCACACGTCTTAAAACAGATGCTGGCCTCTTCATTTATCGCAAAGGCAAAGAGCTCGTCCTAGTGATTATCTACGTAGACGATGCCATCTTCTGCGGCCCCAACAAACCTTTCGTAGACAAGGTCAAAGCTGCATTCATGAAGAAATGGGACTGTCGCGACTTAGGAGAAACACGTGAATTCCTAAGAATGAACATACATCGAGAAGGTCAAATGATTAAGATAGACCAGTGAGAATACCTTGACAAAGTCATAGAGCAATGCAGTATGACTAACGCAAAAATCGCCAATACCCCTCTCCCTCAGGGCTACTACCCAGAGAAGAATGATCTCCCCATCCAGCTGGAACTTTGGATGTGATTCCAACAGGTCATCGGATCATTGCTGTATCTTATGATCGGCACAAGACCTGACATCTCATATGCGGTTACCCAACTCGCCCGCATGTCTGCAAACCCATCAGAAGAGCATCTAGCAAATGCTCTATATATCTGCCGGTACCTTCTTGGCACCCGAGACTACTCTCTCGTATACAGCAGCAAGACCAGTAAAGGCATCATCGCCTGCACTGACTCTGATTGGGGACAAGATAAAATCATGTCTCACTTGCAAACAGGTTTCTACCTGAAATTCACAGATGGTGTGTTCTTGTGGAACTCACACTTACAAAAGACCACAGCTCTGTCTTCTATGGAAGCTGAGTACATGGCCTTGAGCGACTGTATGCGCCAGGCTATTTGGATTCATCAAATGATGGAAGAACTTGGCTATCGCCTTGGCCCCATCCCCGTTTGTGGTGACAATCAAGGATCGCTCTTTATTGTGCAGAACCCAGTTACCGAAAAGCGTTCCAAACACATCCAGATCCATTACCACTTCGTATGTGATGCTGTGATGCTCTGGAAGCAGGTTGAGCTGCTCTTTATCCCAGGGACCGACAATCCCATGGATATGTTCACTAAGAACCTTGGACATGTCAAGTTCAAGGAGTTTTGCTCCCAGCTTGGTTTGGAATTCAACTCGCTGTCGTAAGACCGTGCAGACACTTCTAATTTACTTTATATTCCTCACTATGATATCTATGTACCTACCGTATACTAGACAAGGGGGAGTGTTGAAAGGATGTGTACTTACAGTCACGTGACCTTATATTAAGTAAGCATTACAAAGTG
>JBBPTD010001147.1:0-12409 GCA_038093895.1 Boletus aff. mottiae
ACACTGTTGTCCGAGAAGTTGGACGAGTAGGTAAACGAGAAAAAGTGATTTCCCTGGCGGCGTAAAGAAAGACCTCGAGTTTAATGTGACGGCACAACCAATGTTGTTCAAGGCTTACCAATGCCAGATTGTCCTGTAACATAAGCACCTCGACAGTATTCAGGCTTCTGCAATTCTTGTATTGCGATGCGATACTCGTCTCTCACAAGTATCTTTTCTTCAACGGCTCTTCCGAAAAGAGCACGAAAGGCCTTCAGATACCCCTCGAGGTGGATGTACTCGAATCCCCCGGACTCGTGGGGTTTCGAGATAGCTTGGGGATTACCCCAAACCATTTGGGCAAAGCGATTCAGGTCATTGCGTATATAACCGCTCACAGCTGCTTCTTCTGGTTGCATTATATTCAGGGGGACATTTTGAGGGGGAGGGGAAGAAGCGGTGATGGGGTCATCATCGTCGCTGAAACTGGCCGCTGGTTCAGGTTGCATTATACGAGAGTGAAAGGGGGTCGTCGCTTGTGGGACGTTGTGTGAGATGTTTTACGTAAGCTCAGCCACCGCGCTCGACTTATGACGAGGTTGAGTGTGACTCCGTGTCACGAAAGTCACAGAGTTTTGTCTTTGGACGAGTGCACTGAGGGAAGTCGAGGGGATAATAATAAGTCATTGAACTGCTCAGAATCAGTGCTGTGGCTTTTGAAAATCAATGGCATTGACTAGTAATCAGTGACAGAACCATGTCACTGATTGCCATTTTACACTACTAAAAATCAGCAGTGGTGATAATGACTTCCAGTGTTCACATTGCTGTAAAACAAGTCAATTTCTTCTATGCCTTTATTCGTGACCATGGCAGTGATTTGCTAGCAGGCAAATCATTGGAATGCATTACACACTACTGTTGAAATAGCTAGTAGCTGGCGTTGCCGCACGGGCTACTAAGGAATCTACTCTA
The DNA here is from genome assembly GCA_038093895.1 of Boletus aff. mottiae. Taxonomy (NCBI): domain Eukaryota; kingdom Fungi; phylum Basidiomycota; class Agaricomycetes; order Boletales; family Boletaceae; genus Boletus; species Boletus aff. mottiae. The sequence continues at coordinate 955 of JBBPTD010001147.1, forward strand.
GGGATACTTACCTTGGATGGGGTGGAGTTCTCAGAGATGATAGCAGTAGCTGGTCAAGAGAGATGATTTATATTCAGACTCAGTCGAGTCTTATATACGCTTTGTAATGCTTACTTAATATAAGGTCACGTGAGTGTAAGTATGTGTCCTTTCAACACTCCCCCTTGTCTAGTATACGGTAGATACATAGATATCATAGTGAGGAATATAAAGTAAAGTAGAAAACGTCCGCACAGTCTTACGATGGCAAGTTGAATTCCAAACTGAGCTGGGAGCGAAACTCCTTGAACTTGATGTGTCCAAGGTTCTTAGTGAACATATCCACGGGATTGTCAGTCCCTGGGATAAAGAGCAGCTCAACCTGCTTCCACAGCATCACAGCATCGCATATGAAGTGGTAACGGATCTGGATGTGTTTGGAACATTTTTCGGTAACTGGGTTCTATGCAATAAAGAGCGACCCTTGATTGTCACCACAAATGGGGATGGGGCCAAGGTGATAGCCAAGTTCTTCCATCATTTGATGAATCCAAATAGCCTGGCGTGTACAGTCGCTCAAGGCCATGTACTCAGCTTCCGTAGAAGACAGAGCTGTGGTTTTTTGTAAGTGTGAGTTCCACAAGAACACACCATCCGCGAATTTCAGGTAGAAACCTGTTTGTGAGTGAGACGTGACTTTGTCTTGTCCCCAGTCAGAGTCAGTGCAGGTGATGATGCCTTTACCGGTCTTGCCGCTGTATATGAGGGAGTAGTCTCAGGTACCAAGAAGGTACCGGCAGATATATAGAGCTTTCGCTAGATGCTCTTCTGATGGGTTTGCAGACATGCGGGTGAGTTGGGTAACCGCATATGAAATGTCAGGTCTTGTGCTGATCATAAGATACAGCAATGATCCGATGACCTGTTGGAATCACGTCCGAAGTTCCGGTTGGACGGGGAGATCATTCTTCTCTGGGTAGTAGCCCTGAGGGAGAGAGGTGTTGGCGATTTTTGCGTTAGTTATACCACATCGCTCTATGACTTTGTTGAGGTATTCTCGCTGGTCTATCTTAATTGTTTGACCATCTTGACATATGTTCATTCTTAGGAATTTGCATGTTTCTCCTAAGTCGCGACAGTCCCATTTCTTCATGAATGCGGCCTTGACCTTGTCTACAAAAGGTTTGTTGGGGCCGCAGAAGATGGCGTCGTCTATGTAGATAATTGCTAGGATGAGCTCTTTGCCTTTGTGATAAATGAAGAGGCCAGCATCTGTTTTAAGACGCATGAAGCCCAGTTCTTTCATGGATTTGTCAAGCTCGTGCCACCAAGCTAGTCCGGCTTGTTTAAGGCTGTATAGGGTGCGGAGTAGTTGCAAGACCTTCCCTTTGAGATGAGGGGGCATAAAGCCTTCAGGGAAGTCCATGTATAGTTCTTTGTCCAGTTTGCCATATAAATAGGCGGATCAGACGTTGAGATCTGTGATGTACCAGTTCTCTGTTGCTGCAAGGGTGAGCATGCACCGCACTGTCTCGAAGCGTACGATGGGGGAGAATATTTGATCGAAATCAATCCCTTCCACTTGGGAGAAGCCTTTGGCAACAAGCCGGGCTTTCTTTCTTCCATCTGATTTTACATCAAAGACCCATCAGTTTTTAATAACCTTCCTGTTTGCGGGTCGATCCATGATTTCATAGACCTTGCGGTCCTTGAGTATTTGTAACTCATCATGGCAGGCTTTATGCCAAAGGGTTTGTTCCTCTTGTGGTAACTTGAGGATGTCGCAGTATGTCCATTCGTGGTAATTCACATTGGACTGTTCTATTTCCAGCGGAAAGGCACGGCTGCAGAGGTATGAAACCAATGCGTCTCCCCCTTCCCTGGTGATGCACTCTATGTCATCTTCCGATGGAGTTGGGGATGGAGGCATTCCGCCAGGGACAACGGGTGAATCCGATGGTCTAGCCAGTGCTTCTCCAATGAGTCTGCACCAGTCTGAGATGCATTCGATGTCTTGAAGCTGCTTTAGCGGTTCGCAGCGCTCCCCATATATATTTCTGGGATGGATGGGGGCACGGCGCTCTCACTGTGGGCATACTGGCCGAGTGGGTGGAGGCGGAGGTGGATGATGAGGGGGGGTAACCAGAGGTGCTGGCAGAGCTGGTGGCGGTGTAGGTACCCTAGGAGGTGCTGCTGGGGGTGGAGTTATCGGCCTGGGGGCCAGGCGATGATGGTCGGTAGGAGGAGCAATTTCCGCATCTGTCTCCTGGTCCGAAGGTTCAGAATCAGAATCCGAAGACTTGTCATCATGAGAATGAGAACGTGGTGGGTGGTTAACGGGCTGGTGTGGCTGAGCCTTTGAACACCTTGGAAAGAGGTGCTCATCAAATATGGCGTGAGCCGATGTGTGTAGCACATTGTTAGGGTGCATGAAGAGGTAGTTTGAATCACTACTGGTGGAAACACCTAGGTAGATCATCAGTTGCGATTTAGGCTGCAATTTGCCTTTGCGAGTCTTGACTGGTAAGTGGATGTATGCGCCACAGCCAAAAACCCAAAGGTGTGAGAAGGTAGGCTTTTCGCTGGTGAGCATCTCAGATGGCATTTTCCATTGGAGCTGATGAGATGGGGTGCAATTATACACATGAAGTGCATGTAGTACCACGAACTCCCAATAGAAATCGGGCAGGCAAGCCTGCAGTTGCATGGGTTGTGCCTTGTCCATAATGGTACAGATTAGGTGTTCTGCACGTCCGTTCTGCTGGTGAGCATAGGGGGCAGATTGTTGTATATGAATGCCATTATTGTGCATATACTCAGTGAAAGCCTTAGAGGTGTATTCTCCCCCTGCATCAGAGCGCCAGTGTTTTATCACAGCGTTGAACTGAGTATGCACATAGGTGTGGAATTGCTTGGTCGCTTTGAGCATTTGATCCTTGGTTTTAATTAGGACCAGCCAAGCCATGGAGGTATAGTCATCATAAAAGACGACCACGTACTTGTACTTGTGGTATGATTCGATTTCAAACGATTTGAGGTCAGAATGAATTAACTCAAAGGGAGCGCTTGCACGCTTCTCACTATGAGGAAAAGTTTGGTTTGGTTGTTTACCAAGCTCACAACCAGAGCATATAGGAGCAGTGGATGGAATATTGACATCCAGAAAGTCCTTAATGTGCTTCTTTGCTGTGCAGAGCACATCACGTGAGGGGTGGCCTAATCGGCAGTGGAGGAGTTCATAGTCCACAGAGGTCATCAACAATAAGTCAGCTTGAGGATGAACAGTGGGGGCATGCATCCAGTACATTGTGTCACCATGGGAGTGGAAACCTAGTACCAGTTGCTTAGTGCATTTATTAAAAATATTGATATGACTGGGTGAGGTCTGTAGTGTCATGCAGGTGTCGGTTAACAAGGTACCCATAGATATGAGCTTTATGGTGCATGATGGCATGTAAATGACCAGCGATAACTGCACAAGTCTACCTTGGAAGCGAATGATCGCTGTACCTTTTCCTTTTATTAACACACAACCATTTGCCGTTTAGGAGTAGGTTGGTGTTGAGAACAGCATGTACTCAACCAGATCGCTTAGATCGTTGGTGTAATGCGATGATGCTCCTGAATCAAGGAGCTACATGTCATTGGGTAGGGCGTTGTCATGTTCTCTTTCCTTTCTTTTACTCTTAGTTATTTTCTGCTTTTTACAGCAGTCACACATGGAGAAGGGAGGAGCAGTAGTAGCATTGTCACTATCTACTACAGGCGCATACAAATTATATACTATCTGAGGCGATAAAAACTGTGTGTCAGTGCCTGTAAGAGACGGACAAAGGAAGAGAGGGACTTGCCACTGGGAGCTCTCATCAAAGAATCGCTCAACATAATCGTCTACCTCCATTTCCCCGCCAAGGCTGACAGAGTTGTCACAGTCAAAAGTGACCATGTCTTTGTTGTCTGAATCGGGGAGAATCTCGACAATACGGGAGGGCTCTATGCGCTCTATGAGAGAGGGTGTGGAGGGGCCAGCGTGGCTGGGAGGGATGGTTCTAGTGCCAAAGGCACCATCCTCGTTGAAGGCAGAGTGTTGCCGCACATGGACACAGCGGCGGTGTTTGATGATTGGCTTGAGGGTGCGAACAACCTGAGCGGTGGGGATCTCCCCAATGTGGCGAGCGAGGGAGATGGCCTCTTGGACCTGAGGGAAGGTGGGGGGCCCGTAGTGGGCAGTGTCAGGAGTGTGCGTGAGAGCGTGGGGGTCCTGAGCAGGCTCAGTGAAGTCGGTGGAGGCTGGGCTGTAAACCGTGGGCTCCTGGAGCATGTTCACAAAAGCGAATGAGGCAGAGGATAACTCGGCGGTGGTGGCCACACGATCCTTACGCTTCTTCTCCCCTTCTTCAGAGCGCTTGCCCTGATGACACTTCTTCCCCTTATCCTTCTTCTCCTCATCCTTTTTATCAGAGGAGGTCTCCTGCTGTTTCTTGAAGGAGGGGTCGCCTTGCTGGTGCTTCACATTAGAAACCTTGTTGGCCTGGGCACGAGGTGGAGGCTGGCAGGTACGGTAGTGCTGCCAAGCAGCGGTGAGGACGGTTTCCAACTCCACCATTGTCAAGACCTTGGTCTTGGTGGGGTCGGTGTCAATGGCAGCGTTGAGCTGCTGATGGAGGATCTCTGTGTACTTGGGGAGCTTGGCAATGGTGATGAGTGCCTTGAGGTTATCGGGCACTTTGTGCTGGAGCTATTCCAGCTGGGTGAAGCTGGTGTTCAGCTTGGAGAAAACTGGGCCAGGGTGGTTGTTGTTGGGGAAGGTGATCCCGAGCATGATCTTCCACTTGGTGTAGGCGGAAGCAAGGGAGGCGGTTTCATACTTGGCCTTGAGGCCGTCCCAAAGGTCTTTAGCCACAATGATGGTGGCGAAGTTGCTGGCGATAGCGGCATCAAGGCAGAGATGAATGGAGCCAAGGGCCCGGTCGTTGTTTTCATCCCACTTATCTTATCTTGGGCTTCTTCCTCGGCGACAGTGAGTGCAGCACCAGCCACAGTAGGGCACGACTTGTTCATGGCCTTGTTCCAAAGTCTGGTGGCACGAAGGTATGCTTCCATTTCCTGGGCCCAACATTTGTAGTTGGTGCCGCTGAGTTTGGGAAGAGCATTGAGGGTAGACAACATGATAGTAGGTTCTGAAAGAGTAACGTGTCAGCATAAACCAATAAAGGGAGCAAGAAGAGATGTTCACATCACTGAACAGTCAGAGCTCTCAGAATGTAGGGTCATAGTGACCCCCTACATTCAGAGTCTGATGGCTGCTGCTCTTGAGCATTGCTGCATCAAAGAGCATTTGGTGTTTCCGCACAGAACGGCCTATGTCCAAGGGTTTCACCCATGGGCAGATGACAAGCAGTAAACCACATCGTCAGAGCTGTGGGGCTCATAACCTGTTGAAATAGCTAGTAGCCGGCATTGCTGCACGGGCTACTAAGGAATCTACTCTAGGGATACTTACCTTGGATGGAGTGGAGTTCTCAGAGATGATAGCAGTAGCTGATCAAGAGAGATGATTTATATTCAGACTTAGTCAAGTCTTATATATGCTTTGTAATGCTTACTTAATATAAGGTCACGTGAGTGTAAGTACGTGTCCTTTCAACAACTACAACACTACATGATGTTGACAATGACAGGATGTGTGTTGTACTATGACTGGTATACAGACATTGTACAAATCCACAATGGTAGCTCTATCGTCACAGCAGTTGGAGTGTGCATTGTTGTTGTCATGCAGTGAGGGAGGCATTGGCTACTTGCAGTGGTACAGGAATGATGGCAAGCATGTCATCATTGTTGTCACATGGTTGCATCAACAGATGCTCATTGTGTCATGTCATATCATACATCATGTCAGTGTGCTCGATGGCACTGTATTGTTGTTGTTGTCATGGCATTGGCCTTCAAGTCCCCCTTGTGCCATGGAAGGGATGTGGTGGTCACTGGGTGAGAAGGGCAAAGAGCAGTACTAACACAGTGGCTGATTACATAGGCTGCTACATCCACTCTCCTGTGATTGAATCTACCCCATGAGCCAGTCTCCAATTCTGTAAATTCATTGAGACCATCTTGAATACTCAATAGATATATATCACTTATCTGATGGGCTTGGGGTGATAAGGAAGGCTCAGAATGAATGGAATGTATGATGGTGGTGGTAGCAAGATAAGCGAGATAAATTGGAGTCTGAAAATGTGATGTGACTTCCCACATTGTTCCATTGACACCCACCCTTCACCCCCAGTGAAAAATGACTATGACCATCACTGATCCTATATGTTACTTTATGTATTTACCAATATTTATATGGTGATATCTGCATATGTCTGACTGTACCTATTGCACCATCCTCTATCACAACTGCAATGTACACATGCACACATGCAACCATGTAATGCAATATGTAATGCAATGTGCAACAGCAGAATCTGCTGCCAACTACACTAAAGCATGTTATACTCCACCCAACCATTCGACATTCGCCCACCATGGACATTGAAAGTGCTGGCACTAGTAGCCAGTGCTACAACTGTGTTTGTTCCACCTACAACTTTGGTGTCCCACATGTGGTCTTTTCAATGACTTGGTACCATCATTTGCAAGAAGCTTCTGCAGATAAACAACAATGCATGCAAAATGTAAAATTTAACAATGTTGCTCCACCTGCTAACTGTAGGGCAAGGGGTATAGCCTCCCACAGGCACAATAGCATTCTACCCATATAAAAGAGAGTGTGTGAACTTGGTGAGACACAGATCTCTGATAAATGAGGTCAACAAGAAGAACCCAAGGTTTGTTTTCACATTTCCATTGTAGCTCTTTGTATGTGGACACATTCTTAGATATATTCTTCTCCAGCTTGGGAAGACTCTCCTCTTCCCCACACAGACTCTTCTGTAGCTTGGGGAGAATCTTCTCTTTCTCATGCAGACTCTTCTTTCCCTTGCACAGACTCCCCCATTCAAGATCATCATCCACTTCATATCTGTTACGACTGGGCCTACTGTAGCGACGACAGTCAGTGGGACCGAGAAGTAGAACCTTAGTGGGCGAGGGTTGACCAAACATTCAAGGCGAGCGAGGAATGGGGGCACGATTCCCCATAGATGGAGAGGGTTGTTCAATCAAAGATGATTCATAGTGGCCCGCCTACCAGGTGGACGAGTATAAGGGAAGAGATGAGGATTCAAGGCGTCCACTGTAAGGTAGACTAGACTAAGGTACAAGGTACATAGGTGAGGTCCTTATATAGGGATCGTGGCTGCACACAGACCAAGACAAGAAAGGTAAGTAGTATAAAGACAGGGTGATATGAGGAAGTCTGAGGAGATCTGGGAAACCAAGATAGTGGTACAAGGTCCAAGATAGGAGAACACAAGGTAAAGAAGATGAAGACACAGGCATCAAAGAGAAGAGAAGACAAGAAACCAAGACAATGGTACAAGGTCCGAGACATGAGACAAAGAAGACGAAGACATGGGGATCAAAGAGAAGAGAAGGCATGTGTCAAAGAAAAGGAAGACAACACACGTGTTCATAGAGATAGGAGACAAGGAGCCGGGATGGTGGTACAAAGTCTGAGACAAGGAGACAAGGGGACAGAGGGAGAGTTCTAAGAGTGGGAGGACTTGGGGATTCCAAGGACGAGGATTTGCAGGTGGCAGGCAAGGAGCCCAAGGACGAGGGGGTGGGGTTCAAGGGTGGTGTTCCAGAGGTGGGGCAGCCAATGGAAGTTTCTAAGGTCTAAAGAAAAGAAAAGAATGGTGCAACCAGGGGTTGTCAAGGAGAGTTGTAACAATATCCTTATAGATTACTGTTGTCGACCACAACTTAATATTGATGTGAATACCCTCTTTTCTCTGGCTACATTCAAGTCAATGCAAGATACCATGCATTTCATTTGAGAACTTTCTAACACCTCTAATGCTGATCCTGCCACCAAACTCTCTCCTGATGCCTTTACTCACCTTAAATCCCCACCAGTTCTTTTGCTCAAAATAGAGAGGTCACCCTGTAGTTTTGATGCAAAGAATCAATTGTAATAACAATACCAAAATCATACAATACTCGTTGGTGCAAGGGTTGTGCATCATACTTGTAGCATCCATGCATGCTTCTTAATTTAGCTATTATTGCCTTGAAGCCTCTGATCCCCTTCATTGATTGGTTCTTTTCTTCCTGTACCTGCATTTCTGATGGGCTGGTTTTAGCCTCAAACACTGTCCCCTCTGACCCAGGCACATCAGAGGCTTCTCATCTCTTCTTTCTGTTTTCACCCACCACTGCACATGATGATCAACTGATTCTTTCTTCCAGGCATTGACATTTTCAATATCAATTTGGTCCATCTATCACCCACTATAATGCTCTCAATAATGTTGTGGCATCATTCTGGATTCTTTATTCCATGCCTTCCACTCCTTAGCTTCAGTGGTTTTCCTCTGCTGGGTCCTGCACCCCCCAGGTTGGTTTTAGCCTCAAACACTATCCCCTTCCAGGCATGTCAGAGGCTTCTTGTCTCTTCTTTCCATTTCTATTGCCTGCTATAATGCTCTCAATGACATCATGGCATTGTTCTAGGTTCTTTATTTCATGCCTTCCACTCCTTAGCTTCAGCAGTTTCCCTCTGCTGGGTCCTGCACCCCCAGGTTGATTTTAGCCTTGAACACTGTCCCCTCCCAGGCATGTTAGAGGCTTCTTCTCTCCTAATCTCACACCTTCACATGCACTAGCTCTCATTCCCTTATCCTCATTCCCTTATCATGTGTTTTCAGGCACAGCACTTTGGATAGGTAGTTCAGCCAGATATACTTAGCTATCCATTATAGTAGATACTAATATTGCATGTACAAACAAGACTTGGCAACACATCAACTCCATCAGGCATGCAAAGTCACTAAGAGAGTGAGAGAACAAGTAATGCATCACCTTACAATGTGTCTTGGATGATACATCACTGATGCACAACTCTATCACCATGACAACAGTCCCTTCAAGTTCATGCCAGTGGTTGAGTTGTTGAATCCATTAATAAACAGAGACAGGATGACACTGAGATTGTATTCACAATAGTCTGCACAATATAAGGAGCAAGTAAAACAAGAGATACAAGCAGCGATTAATAATGACTGAAAGCAAACTCAATGGTTTCTCCAACTATGAGCATGCACACCATCTGCTCCAATTTGATCTGCATTGGCATTATGAGTTGAAGGGACCATAGAGTGACCCAACCTGTGAAGACCTGAACTTGAAGCCTCGAGAAATTGCATGGGAGATGGGGGAGTGGGATTGGTGATAACTGTAGATTGGGCTTGAGCTTGGGTGTGCTTCCTCCCTCATTTTTTTAGTGGAGCCTGCTGCTTGCATGGGAGGGGAGCAGGAGTACTTGTGGGTGTAACAGCAGGTGGTGCTGCACTCATGACTGTGGCTGCTGATATTTCTGGAGTGTGGGGTGTAGCATTGTTCATGCCTTGCATAATGGGACTTTGAATTGTGTGGCTTGAAGCACCAGCCAAAGGCATTGAGGATACTGTGAAATTTCATGGCCATGTTGTATTGTTGGGCTCAGACAGGATGGTGGCAGTGGTGTGAGGCACAGATGGGATGGTGGAAATAGTAGAAGGTACAGATGCGATGGCAGGAGCAGCATGAGGTCAAGGTGGAGGCAGGACACTGACAGCAGAAGCAGTGCAGGATGGAAACAGGATGGTGGCAGTCATTTGAGGGGCAGGTGGAGGTGGGACAGCAGAAGCGGTGCAGGATGCAAGTGGGATGATGGCAGCCATTTAAAGGGCAGGTGGCAAGGAAGGCAACTGCTCAGAACATATCTCATAGGTCCTAATGAAGGACGTGGGCAGATTAGCCATAAGGTCACTCTCATAGATAGCAGCAGCTGTGTTGACATCTTGCATGACATTACCAGACTGAGTCAGCACAAATTAATGGTACATCAGCGACAATAATGGAGATTGTTCATTGAACATGACATACCTGAGATAAATTGGAGCTTGACAGTGCATACAGATTTGAAGAAGCTGATGCTTTGTGACCAACATTCTACATTGTGGGAATGAGGTTTCCTGCTCAACCAGAGCTAGAACTCATTTGCCCAAAAGGAATCAAAGGCAGGAATGTGGGGACAGCAGAGGAAACAGCCAGGATGGACAATCTAGATAATAGGTGGGAAGATGAGCTGTTGAAGAAGAAAGATGTTTTTCTAGATAATAGGTGGGAAGATGAGCTGTTGAAGAAGAAAGATGTTTTTCTAGAGAGTGACCCAAGATTCTCTGTGTTGCTGTAAGTGACTTGGAGGGGAAGATCAAAGTCAGATGAATTGTTTAGGTCATCAAGGAAAGAGTAACCAGGGAGAAGTGGAGGCATGAGTGTCTGAGTCCTTGCAAATGAAACATTTGTTGTAGATGGGGTCAAAGGTAAATATGCATCATAAGAAGGGTCATCAGTCCGAAAATTGTCCTCAGCACTGAGGGGCCATGAGCTGAGCATGGAAACATTGGAATGCATGGAGACAGCATCATTATCTTCAGAATTTGCACTGCTCAGGTCCATGGAAACATCAACCACTGAGGAATCTTCTTTGGTGGGTGGAGCTGCTGGTGGCTGGGTTGCTGGAAGGTTTCATGACTGACCCACTGAAGTAGCTGTTCAATATGAATATTGATACTTAATGACAGAGAATGATGTAAAAAAAAGAAAGAACCCTACCACTAGTGTGCATGTAATGGACAAACAAATTAAATGGCTGCATGACTTGCTTGTTGAAGGCACTGTGTGACTGCATGAAGTTCAACCCTAAAGACATCTCCCCAACATGGGTGCTATCAAGGATGAGCCATTACTCTAGCATGAATTTTCTGAAGGCTTACCTGAAGGTCTTGATCTTTCTGTTGTGAGCATAGTCTGGTCTGCCAGTGAGAATGGTGAACATCCAGTTCATTTTGTCTTTGAGACTGTCAAGAAGCCTTGTGATCATGGCTGGTAAGTCATTGACTGCCCTTGAAGTTGTGCAATAGTGTCAATACGTGCATAAGATAACCTATGTCAGACCCACCTCACCTTGATGTTCAAGTTCTTCCCAGTGGCACCAACACAAGCATCTGCCTCAGCCCTGGCATTTGTGTCTTCAAGTCATGCTTTCTCTTCCAGAATCTAACGTCATCACTGCTCATCTTGAGCTGACACATTCCAAGCTTCTTTTTTCAGCTTACACTGAATGGTCATGCACTCTGACTTTGCAGTGGAATCAAGGCCAAGTTGACTGCATTCAGCCTCAAACTTTGATTTGACTTCCTCCTTGTATAACATCTTCAAATAGACTTGTTCCTTGCTCAACTTGCAGGTCCACTTCATGCTATCCTTGATGAGCTGGTTGATGGCCTTGAATGGATCCACAACTGACACTGCCCATTTC
>JBBPTD010001148.1:0-12407 GCA_038093895.1 Boletus aff. mottiae
AAAAAAGACTGGGAACGCGTCGCAAGTAAATTCTGAAGCCCCGACATTGGCTAAAGGGAAACCGCACCTGAAGTTGCTTGCGTTTTTCCAATGAGTCGACGGGATAAAGGCAAGGCAGGACTCGAGCGGCAAGGCCGATTCACGTCTACACAAGGAGTGACGCCAACAGTAACTTGACGCGTTCGGAGGATTCGGCATGTCCACCCTGCAGTCGGTGGAGTATTCCTCGGATCTTGAGGGTGACAGCGCTGGGAGCACAGTCATGTATACGCGAGCGTGTAGACGGCGCGGCATTTACGGAAAAAAGGGGGCATTGACATTTGTTCAACACGAGGTTCCATGACGACAAGAAAGAACACCAGTCCAGAAAATTTTATGAAAAAAAAAATTGCATAACCTCATAGTGAATCGAATGAACCATACCACTGCCAAGGAGCGTCCAGGGTGAAAGTACGCTTCGTAGATGACACCCGGGTTCATGAAACAGTTTGGACGAGGGGGGCAGAACAGTAGGAGCTGGAAGGAATGGTTAGCGTAGCAATACACCTACTTTGGAGTGAGTGTGAAAGTAGAACTGCAGATCAGATTGCCGCCGGTTCCGAGACCAACCGACGACGCATCATCCATATTTGGTATCTATTGTAGTTCACTCGACGTCGATTATTCAGCAGCGCCACCACCATCCTCAGACAATGAATCCACACCCTTGGCGTGGGCACCGTGCCAGTGGTACAGGCGTTGGCACCCACCCGCCACGATTCCTTGTACTACTGCCCAAGAGCCAAGCCACCGACCGTAGGGTCCTGCACATTTCTCCTTAAAAGAAAACATCACCGTCAATATAAGGTACACTGGCGTATGAATTTCACCACGAGAGCTTGAGTTCACAGTCAGCTACGGATATCGTGAGAACACTAGGACGCTTGGTGAGTAGGCTTGTTCTCTCACCTACAACCTACAAAAACGCTCTTCCGGTCCACGATTGGCTCAGCCTCGATAAGCTTGATTCCCTCGGGGAGTGCTACATCTTGGAGAGGTGGTGTCGGCCGTGATACCCTCCCTGACCTCTCACCGTCCTCGTTCGTCGACTCGACCGGTACTTGTGGTGCTGAATCACGCCCCAAGGCGTCCTCTCGTATAAGCTCCCCCGCTTTTTCTCTGTTGAGCTTGTCTTCGTACCATACTTCGACTCGTTCAAGGATGCTCTGAAGTCCGTCGAAGACGCAGACGGTATCGCGGGACCACTCAACACCAGATATAGATATAAAGGTGCGGAGTATTGACCCAAAGAGAGACGCGTCGACACCATACGCACCGATGTAGCGCGAGAGGAGCTGCAGCTGGGGTGGACTCTCGGCGGGGTATGAAGGAGGCAGGGAAACAAGGATGCGGATGGATACGTCTTCGTGGGATGGAAGACTATTGAGGCGGTATTGAAAAGATGATGATGAATAAGAAGGGATGAGAGACCGGCTCACGTACATGAGTGAAATCACATAGCGAATCGTGTCCGTTCCGTTACTTTGAGGGTTCCCATCCGAAGCATATGCGGGACTCCCAACTCTCGAACCATGCCAGAGATGGATCGCGTTAGCTCCATAGATGGACTGCAACACTTTTGGTGAAGGAAGGAAATGGAAATATATAGAGCATGGATTCAGTATGCCCTCGAGATCTCGGGAACCGAGGAATGAAGGATACTCACCACCAATTTCTGAGGTGACCTGCTCTCGATCTGGCTGCATCATCAGATCAGAAACAAAGTTCTCCATCTCAGTTGCCAGTTCTGCAGCATTATCGTCCGGTCCGCTCTCCATGAGCTCCATCAATGACGGGGAACGAGGATGTATACTTTGCGTAAAGACATTGTCGAGATCTTGACGATTGGTCCTGATATATATAGTTTCAGACACCGCGGCCAATGGCGGTCATACTACTCCATATTCTCAGGGGCTAGTCAATGGTTCAAGTGTCTGATCGCGCGGCGTACGCGTTCATGATGTCTGAAGTTTTCTCTACAGCTCATAAATCGAGGACAAATCTGGGTATACGACGATCCAGACAACGTTTACATCCAGCACGAGCTAATGATGATTTTTTTAAGGATAACCCCAGCTCTCCACCGCTAACTTCTGGGCAGCTTAGAGGCTGATGTTGATGGGGGTGCAGCCAAGCGCGACGACGCCATCTGTGAAACAGAAATGAGTACCGGCGCAAATGAGACACGGGCCAGATTTTTTTAAACTGCTTACTGAAGTTGTTGTTTTCGCAACAGACAGTCTGGCTAGTGCTGTTGAGTCGAGTCAGCGTGTAATTCTCCGACAATGACGGTAGTAACCCACCAACTGGAACCGCCAATACCGACGAGCTGGATAGGACTGCAAGTAAGGCCGATCGGAACAGCAACGCTCGAGACGTCGATGTTCAGCGAGCCCAGCAACTGCGCGATGGAGGGAGTCACGGTAGATGAAGTGCTGTCACAGCACTGGACGGGTCCTGATGAGCACGCGGGATAGCTAGTAGCAGCGGTGACGGCAACAAGAGCGAGGAGGGTAGTCGCGACGAAAGATTTAGCAAACATGGTAAAGGATGAGAGTGGCTTGAACTGATAGAACTGGTTCTTGGTAAATGGTGTCGAAAGTGTGGCCTTTTATATCTTGACGCAGAGCTTGAGCATGTTATCCTCATGCCTCTCGGTAAAGCTCATGGAGGGATTTCCGTAATGGTTTTCAGGTACTTGCAGACATATCCACGGAATTGGACTATTGCCTTGGCCGAGTGAGAACCATTATTCGGCTCGAAAAGCTAAGAAGTATTTCGGGATCAAGGTGCACTTGTCAAGACACGACAACCGTGGAACAAAGACCAAGCATTGAGAACTGCGAGTCAGTACCAGTGAGTCCTGACTGCACCTCCTTCGCAAGTTCCTTGCCTTATCTGCGTTATGATTTTCAGGCTCAGTGAGGTGTCCAAAGAGTCTCGTCGTTTCAACATGTACATTTGGGATTGGTACAATTTCTGATTCGCATCGTTTATCCTGATCAACACGGGAATTAAGGACGCGGCGGTTCTAGACCAGTCTGTATGTCAGCAGTAGCCGTCGGCTCATCACATGTGGCCTCGAGGGCGATTGATGGGAAATCACTTGAACCTTGCTTGTGAGAACTTCGCTGATCAGGCACGGAAACCAGAAAAAAAGACTGGGAACGCGTCGCAAGTAAATTCTGAAGCCCCGACATTGGCTAAAGGGAAACCGCACCTGAAGTTGCTTGCGTTTTTCCAATGAGTCGACGGGATAAAGGCAAGGTAGGACTCGAGCGGCAAGGCCGATTCATGTCTACACACCCGCCACGATCCCTTGTACTACTGCCCAAGAGTCAAGCCACCGACCGCAGGGTCCTGCACATTTCTCCTTAAAAGAAAACATCACCGTCAATATGAGGTACACTGGCGTATGAGTTTCACCACGAGAGCTTGAGTTCACAGTCAGCTACGGATATCGTGAGAACACTAGGACGCTTGGTGAGAAGGCTTGTTCTCTCACCTACAACATGATTCTACACCTGCGAATAGGATGCATAAAGTTGGGGAGTCTTTTCCATTGCACCGCAGTGTAATGAGGGGTACTGCATGATGTTTGCTTAGAAATCGAAATCTGGTATGATTGGCGATCCCACTTTCGAGTTACACAAACGTCAGACAAGCGGTCCATCTGATATTTCTGGTGCTTGAGGGTTCAGAGCCGAGGCCACCTCTTTGTTGAGGTAGAGGTTGATGAGGCTACAGCCAGGCGAAATGACGCCGCCCGATGATAAAAGGCTGCAAGCAAGGCCGACGGAAGAGGGGACCATCGAGCCATCAAGATCAAGCCAATAATGACAGATTTACTAAAGTGACAATAAATGTCGCAGGACTTGTACAATGAATAGCAGGTTCAGTGGCAGGGTAAGTGAAGACAGGGAGGTAGTTGCGACGACAGTTTGAAGAACATGGGGAGCGACGTAAGTTTTCTCATACTAAACCAAATCAGGGCACGGTAAAAGTAGGCCGAGTGGAGTGATTTTACGTGCCCCGTCTGCCTGACTTACATCCCCTTTGTGATCGCCGTCAAAATCATCTGCCGCAGGCGGAGGATAATTATTTGCGAAAATAGAAATCACGAAATGGCTGCGCTAACGATACGGAGATTGCGACACATGATAAGACAGGCATCAAATTGACCATGAGCGGGAAAACCATTACATTGACAGGGGACGAGACAATGTGAGAGTCCGTTTGTCGAAAGCACACCAAATCGACGAGTTTTCTTGTCTGAGTTTGTGCGGATGGGAAGTAGGAAGCTGCACCGTGTCCAACTCTGCCATAAGAGACACACTGGTGACATGCATACCTCCGCCCTCTCAAATTCCGGATGATTTTCGTAGTTCCAAGGAGCACGACAGCGAGTGCGTACAATAACGAATTCCTTGTACCGATACAGGCCCTTCAAGACGGGAATGGTTCTGTTATACGGTACAAAAAACGCTCTTACTCACTCGAGACGTGTTTGGCGCAGCGAGGACACATGCTTATGAGGTAAGGGATCTTGCTTCATTAATGAAAAGACTTCAATCGCTTGACTTTTTTACTGTGCACACATGTCAGATCCGCAGGTCAGTCTAAGGCCGCATCACATTGTTCTGAAACACCGCGGAGACAGTGGGCACTGGTAGTCTGAGGTGAATTCAGTAAGCCTGGCGGGTGGTCATAACTGGTCCTGATCGGACAAGTCTAGTCGCCGATCTAAGTCACCGATGCTCAAACCAGGTCGAACAAAATCGAATATTTGAATGAATGACCACAGAATGCTGCCCCGAATGCGAATTTTCGGGCCAACGAGGGGTGAACACTCACAGGCAAGTCACGTGAGGACAACCTTGATGACTCTCGAAGGATCGTTTAATAGAGTTACAGTAGCCTAAGTGCTCAGCCTGATCAGTAAAGGTGGTCATGTTACGTAACCCTACTGGCAGACTCACGAATTAATATGACCAAAGGAAAAGGACTCGGACAACGATCCCACCTAAAATTTCGTTAAAGGAGGTCTGTTAGTGGAGTGAACGACAAACTTAGGCAAAGGTACGAAATGTGCATGTGCTCTCTGGTTCCTTGAATGCCGGCACAACGTCCCGTGTCCTCATGGTGCAGAACTCCTAAGCGGCTCTTGGAGTTGATGGTGACTGGCGTGCACAGGTATGAATCTTTATATGGCAACGAGACCTTACTTATCATGGCTATTGACTTGCACCAAGGGCCCGCATCGTTTGGAGACTCCCCGAGGACAGTTCTTGATGTCGAAGAATTGTTACTAGATTTGCAAGTTCCTGGACCCGCAGCAAGCTGTCAGCGGAAAGCTGATAAAGGTCCGTTTCAGAGCGGCTTTGGACTCCGCTGATTCAAGTGACCTTCAATGACCGTCTTCCCCTGAGCTGCCTTTACTCTTCTTGGCAGAAGAAGTCGATGCCTTCTCCAAGATATGCAGCGCCAGTATGGACAACGGACAAGTTGATGGGTTACGATAGCTCAGGCCCGACTTGACATTCCCACCGTCAGCGCTTGACAATGACTTGGCAGAGACCCTTGATACGGCCCGCCGCATCAGAAAGGCTAGGGTCGCTATTCGGAAAGGAAACGCACAGGTTCGCGTCAGCAAGTTGACTCATCTTCGCCGTCAACCGAGAAATTCACAGTGCTCGACTTGGACGACGCGATTCTTGTCGAGTGGGCTGACGAAGAGGCGGTGAGCTCGTTGTGGACGACATCGAGGTGGTTGGTAGTTATAGGATCGTGGGGCTTCGAGATCGTCGCAAGCAGAGAGGTCCCAACTCGCTGACTTTGAAGCGGGTGCAATTAAGTGCCGCAGTGACTCTTGCCGAGGCCCGGGTGCGGTCGAGATTCAAGCAAGCACCCACTCATCCTTACCTCTACCATGACCGCTCGAGACATGAATGAGCCCATTGTTGGTTCAAAGCGCGCTCACTCTCCACGTTCAGTACCTGCAAAACGGGCAAAAGCTGCGCAAGCTTGTTTATCATGCCGGAAGCACAAAACGCGGTGCGAGATGCTTGATGGCGACAACTCGGGGACCCAGTGTCATCGCTGCAAAGTGCTCAGTCTCTCCTGTTCCTTTGAGGACGGCTCCGTACAATCTTCTGGGCCTTCTTCTGCACGTAATCAACAATCCGAATGCGCTGTTCAACCCCACATCGATCGGAGATCCTCTATAGAGCTTCCTAAGAAGCCACAGGATGTTTCGATGGATGACGCAAGGAGACACCCTAAAGCTTGGGGGAACACATTCTCGGATGCCCTGCCCCCGTTCAGAGCGCTACCGCGCGACGTGGAAGAAGTCGAATTGCTGCATCCGGAGCGTCTCCTACCTGAACAGCATTCCCCTTGGGGTTTCTTAAAACTTCCTGGTGGTTTCGAATCCACCATGGTTCCTATTCTCGCAATACAGGCACTGACGCGAAGTGGAACAAACACTCCAGATCCCTCTTGGACCAAGGTGGATCAGACACTCCTCCACATACTGGGCCGTGAGCAAGTCAAATACTTGGTTGACATGTGTGTACCAATTGTCATCTATACTCGGCGCCTTTCATCAACTACGTTTGGTTCAGATTCGACGAACGGTACAGCCCTTGGCTAAACTTACAACCTGGCAACCGAAGTGATGGCCCCCTACTTCGTCTTGCCCAGTGTTGTGTAGTTTCTCGGCACCTCGAGCCTTCAATACGCTCTATCGTCGTTCCGCAGCTCTACCGCTTAGCCGATGAAGTTGTCTTCAAGCAATCCTTCAACCCACTCCCTTCCACCGACGTGATTCACGCCACCCTTATCCTCTCTTTGTGGGAACCCGTCGACGATACGACGCCAAAAGAACCTCGTGATGGAAGACTAATAGCCGCAACAGCAGTCAGCATGGCTATGAATCTTCGTTTGAGCGAAGCTATGGTGTATGCTCAGACGCTTCGCAATCAGAAAAAGCCGAACGAGCCCCCAAGCGCAGAGCTCGTCGAAGCACTCGACAAAGCACGACTAGTGCGTCCAGCCAGATCGGTGTCTGAATATCAATTAACCAAGTATCATCTAATTCCAGTGGTTTGCCCTTAATGCCGTCGAATCAATGTAAGTCGATGCTATCCTTGTTCGTAGTACAAGCTGATTTACTGGGGCCCACAAGGCTCTGTGCTGGAACTGGCCGGGAACCCATTTCAGATTGCCGAAGTATGGTATACGAAGCCCTTGAGACGACCTCATTCGCTACCATTGGCTCAACTCGAGATTTGAGATTATGCCTTTTCTGCCAACTGCTCGCCACCACCCGAACGGGACTTTCGATACGACTAAGGACTCCCGACGAGCTTGGCGTCTTCTACAAAGAAGTTCTCGATTTCCTTGGTCATATGGACGTAATTGAGCGCCTCATCTCCCCACTTCCAGGTATGCTTTCAGTTGATCATCTTTCGCTATTGTTCCTTGCCCCGTTTTTTATCAACGAATAGTCCTGACCCTAACGCCCAGTTTTAGCAGAACATGAAATCTTCTATTTCCACATGCTTCAGGTTTACTACCAGTCATGTCGACTCCTCGTACTCGTTCACGCACTCATGCAAGCCAAGATCGCGCTCGGTAAAATCGGCACCCAAGGCCCTTGGTATCTCTCTGCGGAGCACAATGGCGTCAACCTTGCGCAAAGTTGGGGTCATCAGGCCCTCGTGCTCAGCGAAGCAATATTGATCGCCACAATCTCACGGTCCGAGCTTGCACTGATGAGCACTGCCCCAGACAGCTTGTTCAGCATGATCACGTTGGCCACGATCTTCGTCTTACTGTCGAAATGGAACGTTCTGGAAAACACCGGTCAACAAATGCCAGGATCTTCTGATTCCATCTTGGCGAAGATAATTGAGAGGCTGTCGCTCATTGCCTGTTCACCTGATCACTTCGCCGCCAAATGCGCTCGGCTAATCGAGGCGGGTGTTCTTTCCTTCCGGAGGAGAAGCGAGAGATTGGAGCCGGAGCCAAAAGTGTTTTCTCGGCCGGTAGTGCGGCACTTTACAGAATATGGTCCCTCGCGTAAGAGCAGTGTGTCGAACGGAATGGACACGGGTGGGTACGCAGCCGGGAGCTCAACTGCTGGTGTTAATACGGGAGGCTGCCCCGCCCCGGGCCCGGTAGAGCCTCAGTATACCTTGCTCAACCTACCCATGAGCGATCCGAATTACTTTATGAACTCGGACATTTTTTTCGACAATGACTTTTGGTCGACGTTCATGTCAACAGGGACGTGATAGGGATACATGAGTCCACACCCTTCATTTGTTCATTTGTTCATTCGATTCTTTTGCTGTTGTCATTTATTGTCGTAAAGACATTTCAGTGTGGGTCGTGGGTCGTATATAGTCAACCCGTGTATTTATTGTAATACCTCAGCGAAGTACTAAGGCAGCTCTGTAATATTATTTATTTTCTGTTGCGACGTGTGGGATTCAGTAGTCAGGCTACGATCACTTGGTGCCCAGAGGACTCCTGGCGCTGACTATTGACCATGACGAGCGGCAAGAGGCACGTCGACGGGAAGAATTGACGGCGAGGTCAAATTCAAACCTCGAGCTTTGCTTTCTGTAACACCCGTCTTGGCAAAGGCTTGATAGGACGGGAAGAGATGGGCTTCATGTTGATCGACGAATCCGACTGCGACTCTGCATAGCCATCCGAGTCGTCGCTGTCGTCACTAGAAGAAGAACTAGAACTAGACTCCTCTTCCGAGCTCGAGCCCGAGCTAGAGGAATCGGAATCAGATTCCGATTCTGACGAGGTCGCGTCCGAGGTGGAGTCTGCGTCGGAAACAGGGGGCGAGTGTGATCCTGGTTCGGGGCGAGGTTTCGCCTCCAAGACGCCCAGTCCGAGGTTCTGAGAGGTTTGGTGAGCAATGGGCGCCCGGATGTACATGTACGCCACGACTCGGCAAGAAACGGATGGATGATGAGCGCGAGGAAGCGGGGTGACGTACCATTTCGATGTACCGTTCTTCGTCCTCGGGAATGTTTTCGATGTTGATGTCTTCGGGGTTTTGTCGAGAGAGTGCTTCGTTCGAGGTAGCGATGGCGGGGAGGAAAGCTTGTACGCGTTCTAGCACTGTGGGTGAGGTGCTATAGATCATCGGGGATAGGTGGAAGCAGTGGGATGGGTCGTACGTTCAATGGGAGGTTCGATTGGACCTGGTAAATGGTCGTGTCCGATATTGAGGAGGGGATTGGGAGACTCGGTGCTCGTAGGTGATGTGTTATCGAGTCGTTTGAGCAGAGTGCCTGGTAGAAGGTAGTGCGTTTGATGAGTGGTGATAGATGGATTGGGAGCAAGTTGACGAACCGATTCGCTTTTGTCGTTGTTCGTCGTCCTCGACGTCGAGCAAGGTGGAGTCGTCGTTGGACATGGTGGTGGTGATTTGGAGGTTTGCCTTCCATTGTAAGGGAAAGTACCGAATCTAGCAACTTGAAACTTGACGTCTCAACAGGAACCCGCGAATGCCTACACCTCCTCGGGTGCGTGTCGTAGTCCAGCTTCCATATAACAGACCCGACGACCCGCACCCAAAACCTCCCCATGTACGTGTCCTGCTTCTGCCGCAGTCCACTAAACTGAGCGTTGCAAACGCGCGCAGATAGAATGGAATGCCGACAAGGCAAACATCCTCTGGGAAGTCATTGCGCTCAGTCGGACGAGCGATAACGGCGGTACAGACTGTGCGTCCTCCCTTTCCTGCCTCGCGCCGTCCCTCTTGTCGAACACACATAAGCAGGGAAGGGCCTTGCGGCCCACCTAGAAGTGCCCTTGCCGTACCTCCTTTATCGCGCACAGGCTCGGTATGAGGAGGACCTTCGTGGATTGCAAGACATACGAGGTGTCCTCTCGACCCCCGCACCTGCCACAACATCCTTCCCCGCTGCTCCATCCACTCCCACTATCACGACGCCTCGCACGGCTGACACGACACCCATCATCCCTTCTGCTCATCCGCTGTCCATCGAGATACCTCCTTCCCTTAGCGCACGGCGGCTCTCTGGGAGCCAAAGGGTGACTACGCCACTGGGCGTGAGGGCGCGTTTGAACTCGCTGACCCACAAGTCACCGTCCAAGGCTCGCGGAGGGCAGGGCCATCTGACACATGGCAAGATGTCCTCGTCCACCGCCACACTGCAGGGTACCAAACGCTTCATAGGTCCGGTCCGTCCGGTTTCCCCGTTCTCTGACGAAGCTGAGAGCGGATCGAGCGATGAAGAGGAGCTGGCACAGAGAAAGGAGGAGGAAGTGGAGAGACAAACAGAGGAACAGGAACACTTGGATAAGAAGCTCGCGCAGCTCCAGAGTATGATGACGAACGAGAGATTGGGGCTGGTAAAATCGCCCGTGTCCCCTGAAAAGGGCAAGGAACGCGAAGATAGGAGAGGGGAAGAGATCGTGCGCGGCCGTCCGCAATTCCCTCCTTCCGCCAACGCGGTGTCTGCGCATCCTAGTGGGGATGGTGGTGTTGGACCTATGCCGGGTTCACCGAGTAAACTCAGGTTCAATGAACATGAACATACTGGACTGGACGTCCGGCTCGCTGAGTTCACGAGTGCTGCGCGAAATAGGGATCACAGCGCGAGCGTATCAAGTACGTCTTCACCTCGAGGGTCGATTCCGTCTATCCCTTCACCTTCCGTATCTTCTCCCTCACCACCACCGGTGAACCATCAAGCTCCCTCCACGCATGATCACACTCGTGTTCCGATTCAATACCAAGCACAAGCAGCACCCCATCTCCACCCAAACTCTCAACCTCCATCACTTGCCGGTTCTCCACTGCAGCGACACCTCTCACCAACCAAGTCTAGCTCTCCACCTGCAGTGTCCGTAAGGAATGCGAGGGGGCATGCTCATACGCGTCAGGGATTTGGTGCTCTCGGGGCTGCAGGTGTGAGCGAGGGGGAGAGTAATCATGGCAGTTCGGCGAGCAGTTTTAGTGATCTGAGCGGTGAGCACTCGAGTGTTGTGGCTACACAAGAATGCATCGCTAATGTAGGAAATCGATGGTAGACGCGAGTTTGTCTGCCTCTGCGCTGGAAAGCGCGCTCATGTCCAACATGCGTGGGACTGGGTCAAAAGCGTGAGTGACTCGTACCGTGTTCGTGGTTCTCTGGATACTTATCTGTTTCTGTCATAGTTCTGCTGCGAGAAGTAGACTGGGTGGGCGAGGTATTCGACAGTAGATGAGGGATTTCGTGTACTGTATGCCTTAATAATACAAGAGCGCTAGTAGATCCATGTGACACCAACACTGGCGTCCCGAGAGACGACACATGGTATGTCATTGCACGATACGGACTATCTATCCACTATGAGATATATCACGACTCTGTTTCACACATCACTGTACAATGCAACACGGTAAGCAAAGTCTATCCCTTAAACAGGGGAAACCCAACATACCCTCGGGTTGCTTGAAGGGACAATTTGAGAACTTGTCTTCCAGATGAGAGTACAAGTTCAACCACTCGTCCAGCATACTAATGAATTCAGCATGCGAAACTTCTGTGCGTGATCTTGTACGTTGCATGCTTCTGTAGAATATCGTGAAAGAAGCGTGGATCAGATTGCAAATTGAGTCATGCAGCTCCTCTGGCCAGTTGTTTTGCAGGCAATCCATGAATTCAATGCTTTCAATGAATCGCTCTGTGCCACAGGCGACCGCGGCATAGTACTTATTGTTCCCAATTTGCTTCGCTTGACCATCTGCCCAGTCAGCATATTCCTTCGGCCAATTTCTCATATGAGAGGGACGATCTGACCCGATAGAGCGTACGAACCCGGCTTCGTCTGCCTTGTGCAACTCCGAAACAGAAAGGGCCCCCGCGTACGAGAAAAATAACAGTAAAAGGACATAGAGGAAGGACTCTATGTCATCGAATTGCGTATGCCTGCGACCCCAGAGGACGTTCAAGTAAGGAAAAGTTCCCTGGTATACCGGTGAGTTGATGCCAACGAGGAATTGGTGGCGCACGTACCGTCCGGACAGCTTTTTCAGGAAGTGCAGAAGACTTCAGCGTGAAGAGCGCAGAAAGTCTGCTCCAGGGTTCAATTAGTTGAGGTTGAGGTTGAGGTTGTGTAGGCTCATCAGCATTCTGCAGGATGGCCATGTCGAGGTCGATTAAGTACCCTCGCTCGCCTTCGGGACGAAGCCCGAGAATGATGTTATTTTCGCTGATGTCCCGGTGCAAGATGCCAATCTTTGTGAGATATTCGTGCCCTTTCATCTCGTCGTATCAACGTACCATGACGATGGAAGAGAGAAACATACCTAACAGTGCACCGCGTAGTCC
>JBBPTD010001149.1:0-12400 GCA_038093895.1 Boletus aff. mottiae
CGATCACGTACACGACAGCGTGACAGTCGTCGTAGTATCGGTGCCATATTGACCTCATGCCTCTCTGCCCTCCGAGGTCGAAAAAGCTGAGAATCGTCGAAGGGAGAGACACTTTGCCCACTGACGATAAACGTCATATCGAACGTGTACCATTGTAAGGGAGTCCAGCAGAGCGGGACGTACTGTTCTGTCCAACGGTCGGTCCTATCTTGGACGGATCGAGGCCGGGCGTGTCATTATAGAACGTTTTGATTTTCTCCAGCAACGTCTGCGCGTACCATTGTCAGAGCCGGGACAACTTGACGTGAGCAAAGCCGGTGGCGGTTGCCAGCTTACCGTTTTCCCAGCACCGTCGAGACCGATGATGATGATCGAAAATTCTTCTTTCCTGTGGCGTTTTGTGACGAGGTCGAGGACGCCAACGAAGCGCTCACCGAGTGAGGTATTCGTGTAGGCCCTTGAGGAGATGGTACATAGTCAAACAAGCTTGTATGTGGCAACTTCAACTTTGGCTAATAGCAACCACGATGATATATTCACACCTCGAGGCTTGACCATTGCCCTTATCGCTCACCACCACCTCAGTACGTCCCGAAGACGCACCCTGCCGTTACGCCGATATCTGCAACCAAAACTTCACGCGCTGGGACGTCTGGGATCCCGCCAAGGGCCCAAGGTGCGCTCAACTGGTCGTCACGGTGCAACGCGCGATCCATGACATGGATATACTACATATTGGCTCGTACGGGTTCATCAACGCCGATACAGGCGCGTTGGACGTCGAAGGAAACGTCTACGATCCCGAGTTCTAGACATACGTTGACGAGTGCGATGCCACATATCCACCCATATACAGCCAGGAGACGAACAAACCCGACGGTCATGTCCTCCATGTGGGTCCGTGAAAAGGAGTTTGAGACCCCTGCGGATGCGTGAGTGCACCATGCTCGATGCTTATTCCATGTCTCTTTGAGTGGATTGACAATCCCCACCCTCGTCCTTACATAGTCGGTTGATGCATGACGCACCGTATGACAATAGCATTGAGGTGCTCGATGTACATCTCCTCGTGGCTGCTCACAAAACGTTTGGACGTTGTTGACCGTTTCCGTAATCCCAGAGACCCAGATAGGTGCGACAGTTGATGTCGCCGCGTGAGTCTATGCAGTGTTAATTGAACGAATCCCTGGTTGTCTCGGTTCGTTGTACGATAATCGGACTCGGATCCCTAGATGATCTGTCTTGTATTTTGTTCTTTCCTTTGCCTCTCGGAATGCATGGAATCAATCAATCTGCAATGTGAATATAACTGATCCGGACACAAGCTGTCTCGCACATGTGGAATCGTCGATGTGCGCATGGGCACCGGGCCTGCCACCCGGGTGTCCGATCCATTTCTCCCACCAGTTCTTTTTTTAATACCCTCTGTAAGGACCACTACGCGCTCCTCTGACGCCACATTTGGTCACCTCGAGGACCAAGATTGACGTGCAGAAAGAAGTCAAGGTAGGGCTTTGCCGGTCCTGTCGATTGTCATCCAGCCATGGGGAATCCGGACCCACATAAGGTCGGCACGTTCGGTGTCGGTGGGGGCGTATGACCTTGGCAAGGATGTCGGGTTTCTTTTCCATCCAGCCGCACACGTGGTCTCATTCGCACTCTCATATGCATCTATATATCTGTGCACACGGCCCGTCGTCAATTGACAACCTCCTTGCGAGTGTGACGAGCGCCGCAGGCTTGGGAGAAGGTGATATCTCCAATGTACGTAGCAGCTGGTGAGGGAGAGGGAGGGAATGTCTCGGGGACGTACGCGGGCCTGATCTCTCTCGCATCCATTAAACCCTGCTTCAGCCTCGACTGCCTACCGCGAACCACACGAAAGTTCACAACGGTATTCAAAACTGCTGCCCAACTCATCTGTCGGAGCGCAAAAAGTCTAGTGTCATACAAGTAAGCATGAAACATACTCATAGTGGAAAACACTGTTCTTTCAGGTTCCATCGCTCCAACACCTATTGTTGAAGAGCTCTGTCTTGGGCATCGGATGCCACGATGTACCATTCTATTCGGGAGACATTACTGAGCAAAACGTCGTCCTCGACCCTATTCGCAAGGTGAGTTTGTCTTTGTCTTTGTCTTTTATCGTACTACTCCCCGAGACCGACCATATATCGGGGGGGCGTCGGGTCATTGAGACTGTGGTTTCCAGTGATGGGCGCATATCGCAGCCAGACGTGAATAAAATAGGGAACAGAGATAGTGATGGGCTGCCGCGTCCTGATCGGGAAAAAAAAACGACAGTGACAGCCTGAGAATTCAGCCGCGCAAACGCGACCTAATTTAGGACTATTCTTCCAGTGTACATCACTGGTTTCCTGATGATGGCCCGAAGTATCATCGCCCTGCTAATAGTGTTGCTGTGTCGACACATCCTCTCTTGCTCACACCCATGTCCTCAGTCATGACACCTCGCAGGCAGTCCTCTGCAACAGGTTCTTTTCTTCAAACAAAAGATTGTCCATCAACATCTCCGCCCGACACCTATCCCCCCCGTCCCCAGGCCAGTGTTAATGGGCGCCGTAGGACTCGTTTCACTCTTCACCGATTGCTCTCTGCGGCCATCCTCACTGTCTGTACCGCATCAAAGTTCATCGATAGCTTTCATGGGACAGTTTTGACGCTGGGCCCCCTTGATTTGATTGCAGCGATCCTAGCATTCATGTATCTATTCCGTCCACTTATTATACCTGAACTAATTATTTGTTGTTGCTTTTCAGATTGTATGTGTTCTCCTGGTTCGAATCCGACCCACCGCCGTACTTGGGATGGCTCTTCGACACAGACTGGGATTATTTGCTTGACATCACTATGCGGGGGGTCAAGGACTTGCCACGGAGAGCGAAAAAGAACCCTTTTGCATCATTGGGTATCATTTTCGGGGCGTTTTCTGTTTTGCTTGCAATCACCAGTGTAGTTCTGCTGTCACGGAATCAATATCCTGGTGGTTACATTGAATTTTTTCGTAGCGATTGCCTAGCGTTGGGTACGTCTTCACATGCATACACCATCTCATTTTAATGAGTTGTTGCATAATGACAGGGTTTATCCTCCTCCCTGCGACCTTGATGGTCGTGGGTGGCGATCGACATCAAAGGAATGCATACAAGCATGCATTTTCTATGTCGGCAATTTTAACACAACTAGCAATGTTGGCATTATGGACCATGCGTCTCTCGTTCCCAGACAGACATGGAATCTTATTGACGTTACTTTGTATTGGGATTTGCTTGTGGTGTATCACATGTGGTCTTGGATACTTCACTGGACATTCAAGAAAACTGATGCAACCCAAATGTGAGCTCAACGATTTCATGGCTTTAGAAATGGTTATTCCTCACATCCCATTGCAGTCACTTTCGCCTGTTCGTCATACATATTTGTTTGCTCATCCATTGTCTCTGTCGGCAACCTAATACGCTGGCTGAACAATCGTGGTGATCCCGATTTTCATCACGAGTAATCGATTGTGAGCATACAATGTGCTCGTTCATGCACTAGGTATATACTTTAATCTTTGGTGGTAAGTGCATAAAATGAAGAACACAGATATGAGAACTCACACCGCCACGGGTAGCGCGCTCGACGTAGTAACGAGTAACATTTTGTGGCGAATATGATCATGTCCGCGACCACGCTCGTAATTAGACTAATTGCAGCGGTAGTTGTGTAAATGGAATGACCACACTTCTGTCGTTCTTGAAGAAGCCTGGAAACATACTATCATCGCACGGTACCAGTGTTGTAAACACTTTTGTTCGTGTATATATGGAGAGGTGGATGGTTGAACATATGGTAATGCTGAGTCCCCTTCCTCTGCCATGATGGGTGCCACCAGCTCAGACCGATCATATGGGACATAGTCCGGGACGCCCTGCATCATACACACCGTGTCGCCTCAGTGTAGTGCCAAAGACCGGGCCCCTCGATGTAAAGTCTACGTTGACGGCACTCAGGCGATGATATCACTGCCTCACTGGCAGCAGGGTCGTGCTCGATGGAAAAGACGTAACCTCGACGAGCGTGCACCTTACCCTGAAAACCCGTTCGACGCTTGCAACGACTCGAAAGCCAAAGGGGACTCGGAGGCGCTCATCCTCGTGGCAAACGGCAAAGGTGATCTCCTAACCGTTTCCCTGCGGCCCGCTGGCATCTTTGGGTATGTCGTTTCTGTTCACTACCCCGTCCCAATTGCCAAGTACTCACACATGCACGACACCACAGTCCTGGAGAACGCCAAGCCTACTGGCGTGGCCAGACACATTTTCAAGTTGGACCCAATAACCTACATCTACGTCGGGAAGATTGCCGAAGCACACCTCGCCGCCGACAAACTCGTCAATCCGATCACCTCGGACAGCACGCTTCTGCCTCGATGGACGCCACCCTTGTCGACTCGTTGCTCTGTGCATCCCTTCATCGAGTACTCCCACCCATCGCCGCCATGACTGGCTGCCGACGCAGGCCCACCCTCCAAGGCCAGTCTGCTCGGTCCATACGTCACACCACCCTCAAACGCCGCCATCGAAGGCACCTTCAACGCGCTTTTAATCCCCCCAAACTCACGCACGCTATCGTCCGAAATCGCTTTGATCAGTTCTCAGCAAATGCCCTTGATGTCGCCCCTCCGAACCCACTTCAAGGCGCTGGACAAACGTTCTTCATCGCCAACGGCGAACTTGTCTACTTTGGGGACTTTATGCGCATCATTTGGCTAGCGCTCGATCCTCCGGCCAAGGAGTCACGGAAGTGGGCACAGAAGACGCCGTGGGTGATACCGAGGGCGTGGAGGGTGGCGTTGGGGTGTTGGGCTGCGTTGATTAACAAGGAGGCGGGTTTTGCGCAGTGTCATAATATCGAAAAGGCGCGACGGGCGCTTGGGTATCGATGTGACTCGAGGAGGGTGTATGACGAATAGTTGAGGTAGGTTTCGCGTGTGTGTGCGCGCGTTGGACGTATACTGACAATATACTGGGTTTTTAGTGGTTCAAGGCGGAAAATGGTTTTGCTTAGACGCAAGGTCCGTTTTCTTTCGCGTCATCGGGCGCTGGCGTCGAGCATGCATATTTAATAGCTATACCTGCTTCACTCATATCTTAATTCACCAAATGGTGACGAGGCGATCCGACCAAAACGGAACTCGCAAACCACCATGATCTCACGAGATCTTCCTGCAATGTCACTATTCCCGACAACGCACATACAGAATGAACAAGCACAAAAACGATGTAAGGGATGGTTGCAACGAACGACTTTGTTTGTGCTAATTGGTGTACCCAAGGCTTCCGACAGACGTCTGTGCTGATGACCCTAAGTACAGATCTGCACGCTTAGTCTATTCGAAGTTATCAGTGCTGATCAACATCAATCGTCGATGATCCCATCCACCGTCCAATATTCATATTCTTTGCATCCAGGCCACAAAACTCAGCCCCTCACGATGTACAGCAGTGGAAGCTATGATCTAGCAAATGTAATCGGGAACTCACGCACCACAAAATATCATCGTTCTCGTTTTCCTGTGTTCATCAAATTATTCTTCCCCACACCCACGTCCTCAATCATAACGGCTCACAGGCAGTCCTCTCATCCAACAAATTCGCAAACGAATAGCTCTTTGTTGACACCTCCTCCCAATGGTGTCAATACGCCCGTCATCTTGATTGCGGAGCCACAGGAAGAGCATACGGAACCTACGTTGAACAACATCTATCGCCCACGTCCGATCGAGAACCAGGCCAGTGATAATGCGCACCCTAGGACTCGTTTCAGTCTCCACCGAATACTCACTGCAGTCATCCTTACTGTCATTGTCGTATCAAAGTTCAGTGACAGCCGTCATGGGGTAGCTTCGACGCTAGGCCACCTTGATTACAGCAAATTTAGGATTTCTCCATTCCGTGCAGTCGTAATACCAAGACTGTGAGTCCGAGGACAGCAGCGTCGCCAAATCCCCTTTGCATGAGATTGTGCGCTCCGCTTGTCCTGGTCGCAGCAACAGACCTCGTGGCAGATGGAGAGGACGTCGCAGTCGGTATGGAGCCGGCGTTCTGGGACGCGCTAGGGGTACGGGTGGGCATCGTGCTTGACTTGGTCGTTCTCGTGACGGTATGATCGCGGGGGACTCTGAAGAAGTTTCCGTCGCTCTTAAAGAGATCAATATATACAAACCTCAGAAGAGAACTGTGTGCCGAGAGACTTCGGTGTGCAACCTAATAACATTGTCTGAAATTGAGGTGGTGACTTATCACCAAAACTTACACGCATGGAGCCATATCCGAGCGAGCAGATAAATGAGTTGATCGATCGATTGATGGGCATCGTTGTCAGGTGCGTCGAACAAGTGCCATAGCTATACCCTTGGACCGATACGTTCCGACAAGCGATGCTAGTACATGCAAAGAACAGCCCCGCGACTGCGTTGAACCCGTGCCGACCAGACGTAAGCCAGAAATGACAAGCAAAAACCATACCTCGCGGTCGTCTTGGCAATTCTGTCGCGACTCGACTCATTTGCCATCCCGCTCCGTATTTGTATGTCGTATGTCGTATGTCGTGTGGCGACTCGGTGAACGGATGATTGTGTCGTCTATACGCGCATCCGCTCAGTAGGCATCACAACGTTTCTGCGGAATGAGGTGAAGAACATATGGCATTAGCGTCAGTAACGTTCATTTGTGTTGGGGCAGGGAACGGCCCGATTGGAGGTGCTTGCGACTGGTAGGAGAATTTTGTTCATAGACCCTGGTCGTGCCCACAATAAGGCTGTATCCATCCATGCCAGTATTCGGGCGGGCAAAAGCAACGACCGTCCAGGAAAGGTGTCGACAAAAATTAGAACAGCCAACAATGCATCGCTTGCTGGTAACCATCTACAATGATATCCGGTACTGCTCTTGGCAACGGAGCAACTATGAATTAAGAGGCTGTCAGAATCTGACCCATCGAAAAGAATGCAAAACTATGCCATTTGGAGGATACAGGTTGAGAGGTGGCTCCTACATGAGGCGTCAGGGGAAGTTCGAGCCTCCGACCGAATAATGCCGAGGGGCTTTGTTATGAAAAGTGTCGAAAGTGAGGTGGTGGGTTATTATCAACATTTGCACGCATGCAACTACATTGAAGCGGGTGAGTGACACGTTACAATGGGTTGGGAATTGTGAGGTTTGCACATCCAGACTCCAGAGTCAACAAGCGCGGTGTCAATGGTCGTTCGCATCTCCCCCGCACAGCCTTCTAGTTTGCAAACTCAATTATATGAGTGTCCTGCCCCGTATTTCAGTCACAGACCGGACGAGAAACTCGGAAATGCAAATTGTGGCTGCATGATCGTTGTGTCCAACGGGACCCCTCGAAGACGGCAGTGCAGGCTGACTCAATAATTCTACTTTACGTGAGCGATCAAGTATCTACGCCCAGCTAGTGTTGCTGTGTACGTGTCATGTCCTCCTCGGTCGTGACAATTCGCAGGCGGTCCTCTGTAACAGGTTTGCAAACAGAAGATTGTCCATCAACATCTCCGCCCCTCACTGACACCCCGATCCTCATTGGAGCTCGCGTGTCTACCCCCGAGCCACTGGCACAGGAAGCGAACACAGAGTTAAACAACACCCATCCCCCCCGTCCAATCGATCACCAGCCCAGTGTTAATGGGCGCCGTAGCACTCGTTTCACTCTTCACCGATTACTCTCTGCGGCCATCCCCATTGTCTTTGTCACATCAAAGTTCATCGATAGCTTTCATGGAAGAACTTTGACGCTGGGCCTCCTTGATTTGATTGCAGCGATACTAGGATTAATGTCTCTATATCATTATACCTGAACTAATTATTTGTTGTTGCTTTTCAGAGTGATTGTGTTATCCTGGTTCGAATCCGACACACCCCCATACTTGGGATGGCTCTTCGACACAGACTGGAGCTATTTGCTTGACATGACTGAGCGGGGGGTCTTCCGTACTAAGGACTTAACACGGAGAGCGAAAAGTAACCCTTCTGCATCATTGGGTATCTTTTTCGGGGCGTTTTCTGTTTTGCTTGCAATCACCAGTGCAATTTTCCTGTCACGGAATCAGCGTCCTGGTGGCTACATTGTTTTTTTTGGTGAAGATTGCATGTCGTTAGTTACGTCTTCACGTGCATACACCATCTCACTTTAATGAGTTGTTGCATAACGACAGCATTTATCTCCATCATTGCGAGCTTGATGGTCATGGGTCCGGGCGATCGACATCAAAGGACTGCATACAAGCATGTATTTTTCATGTCTGCGATTTTAACACAACTAGCAATGCTGGCATCATGGATCATGGATCTCTGGTTCCCAGACGGACCTCGAATCTCATTGACTATATTTACTGACGGGTTTTGCTTGTGGTTTATCACATTTGCTCTTGGATGGTTCACTGGACGTTTGGGAAAACTGGCGCAAGCCAAACCATGTGAGCTCAACAATTTCATAGCTTTAGAAATGGACATGCCTCACATCCCACTGCAGTCACTTTAGCCTTGTTCTTATACGTATTCGTTTGCATGTCCATTTCCTCTGGCGGCACGCTACAATACTTGCTGAACAATCGTGGTGATCCTGATTTTCGTCTCGACCTAATCGTCACCATGGGAGATTTTGTATTCTATATGATCGGGTTTGGAGGATTTATAGTACTGTCGTGGCGGAAGTGGAACTTTGTGCGTACCAGACCTTGCGAGCTCAACAATTTCATAGCTTTAGAAATGGACATCCCTCACATCCCACTGCAGTCGTCGTTTTAGCCTGGTTGTCATCCATGTTAGTTTGCATATCCATTTCCTCTGGCGGCACACTACAATACTTGCTGAACAATCGTGGTGATCCCGATTTTCGTCTCGACATGTCCTTCAACATTGGATTATATGTATGCAATGTGATCGTGTTTGGAGGATGTATAGTAATGTTGTGGCGGAAGAGGAACTCCGTGCCTTCAGAATCACATACGATGTAAGCCCCATAACCACCTCACCTAGCAAGCAATCATACTACAGAATTCATGTCGAATATAAGTGGACACATGTGCATACACGTTCTACCCAACCCGTCAACGTTTCAACGACAGCGAGAGAACGATGCTAAAGCGAACACATACCCCGCAGTCGCCTTTCTCGACTCAAGCCCCACGCCATCACTCTCCGTGTCCGTATTTCGCGTGGCGAGGTCGATAGATTGCGTCTACACGTGCATCGCTCAGTAGACATGATACGAGCGCTCTGCCAAGATCGTTTAGCTTTGACGTCGGTAACGTTCAATCGGGTTGACGTAGGGAACGGCCCGTCAGAAGGTGCTTTGCGATCGGTAAGAGAATGTTCTTCATACAGACCCTGGCCCTGCCTAACATGACGTGAGTTGAGGGTGAATCTATTCATGTCAGTGCTCGAACGGAGAGAAAGCAACGAGGAACCTACTGCGCGAGAGGCTTTCAGAACTCGATCCGTCGTCAGAAAAACTGGTACCTCCGATGGAAAAGCATGCCATATACTGAGTGAGAAGAGGCTTCTCTGTAAGTATCCTCGGGTCAAGGTATCCAGGAAACGTACAAACCCATCGGGTCTACGAGTTGAGGTCTGCGCCGTGGAGTTTAAAAGTGTACATTGCAAGTAACGCCAAACCCGGCGTACTCGAATCGAACGATCAGAGTGAGTGTGTAACGGGCGTAACACTAGCCTTAGGCCATAGGGTTTGGACCAAATAGAACCAGGATTTCTGTATCGTAT
Source organism: Boletus aff. mottiae (assembly GCA_038093895.1). NCBI lineage: Eukaryota > Fungi > Basidiomycota > Agaricomycetes > Boletales > Boletaceae > Boletus > Boletus aff. mottiae. The sequence goes on from JBBPTD010001149.1 coordinate 9,807, forward strand.
CACGTGATATACATCAATACTATACCAAGATTTATCCCAGGAACCCTCTTGTGGCGGCATGATGGCCTGCCTAGTGGCGACGTCACAAAGTAGGCCATCATGCTACCTTTTTTCCGTGGTTCGACTCCTCTCTTGGCCATCTTGCAAAAAAAGAATGCTAGTGCGTAGTTACACTTTTTGATCTTATCTGGAGCTACAAGGTAAGCTGCTATCAATGTATTGTATTGACTGGTGGTCTAATAATGCCCTCCATGAGAGCATTCTCTGTCGTTAGGTATAATACACGTCTTTGCGAGTTAATCCGCATAGTGGACCCCCGATCTCAGGAGTCATCGACACCAAGACATGGAACGTCAATAAATACGTGTCGGTCTTGACCTTCAACGTTGGAACTAATGTCCTCCGTACTATTTTGCCCGGGGTTGCTTTCTGTGGAGTTGACGCCCTTTGCGCGGGTATGTTCTACATGCGTGACAGTCGATATCGGCTTCGTTCGGGTCTCTGGTTCACATTCGTTTAAGGTCACAAGACGACTTTGGCCAGTCTAGCTACCACATATTGGCGTCCCCACTGAGCATGTCGTCCGGTCGCTCAGGCGTCACGGTCTTTCTATCGCCGGCACAAATTGAAGGATGTCCCCGTGTTCAATGCGCCGTCGCAGATTGCATTGCTTGCGACGAGCTTCCCGTCACCAGTCTCCGGTGCCGCGGGACGAATGAGTACCGGTCTGCCAGGTGAGACGCGCTCGCGGATCAAGGACACAGCGGGGAGGCAGTCGGGTCTGAATGCAGCAGGCGCTCGAGACAGGGACTGATTTTGTGCTCAGGGATAGTTTGGCAATTGAAACGACAGCATGTTTTGGTGAAGTGAAGCGCAGTACACGTCGTTGGGAGCCAACCAGCATCTAGACTGTCCAATTTTGTTTCCCCTCTCTCGTCTTGTCCTGGTTCGACATTGATATGGATCGATCCGAATACAGCTTTCTCGCACTTGTGGAATCGTCGAGGTGTCTGGTACCCTGTCCGATCCATTTCTCCCACCAGTTTTTTATTCAATATCACCTCGAGGAACAAGATTGACGTGCAGAAAGAAGTCCACTTGAAGGTAAGCCTTTGCTGGCCCTGAGGGGTATCTTGGCAAGGACGTCGGCTTCCTCTCCATCCAGCCGCACATGTGGTCTCACTCACTCTCGTGTGCATCTATATATCCGCGCACACGGCCCGTTGTCAGTTGACAACCTCCTTGTGAGTATGACGAGCGCCGCAATCTTGGGGAGAAGGTGCATGATATCTCCAATGTTTTCACACAGCGATACGTAGCAGCTGGTGAGGGAGAGGGAGGGAATGTCTCGGGACGTACGCGGGCCTGATCTCTCTCGCATCCGTTAAACCCTGCTTCAGCCTCGACACTGTAGATCACAGTATTTCTGCCCATCGCGAACCACACGAAAGTTCACTACGGTATTCAAAAGTGCTGCCCAACTGACATCTGTCGGATCGCAAAGAGTCTAGTGTCATACAAGTAAGCATGAAACATATACATAGTGCACTGTTCTTTCACGTTCCATCGCTCCAACACCTTGTTTGCGAAGCCAGTTCTGAAACGGTAGAGATGACAGCTAGTGTGTCGGTTGAGTGGCCCGGTAAGACAGGGGTCAAATATCCAAATGAATCTACCCAGTTCATTCACGTGCCAGGAGAAAATGGTGCGTCGTCGGTGGAGCGGCTTTGTTGGTAGACAGATTTGAAGAGCTGGTCGCGCATGGCGATATCGTCTCTATCTTGGACATCGGATGCCACGATGTACCATTCTATCCGGGTGACAAAACGTCCTCTATTCGCAAGGTGAGTTTGTCTTTGTCTTTTATCGTAGTACTACTCCCCGAGACCGACCATATGGGACATAGCCCGGGACGACCAGCATCATACACACCGCGTCGCAAGACCTCGATGTAAATGTAAAGTCTACGTTGACGGCACCCAGGCAGTGATATCACTGCAGGCATCCAAAAGTTGGTTCGTGCTCGACGGAAAACGCGTAGCCTCGACGAGGGTGCACCCTACCCTGAAAAACTGTTTGAGGCTTGTAACGACTCGGAAGCCAAAGGGGAGGCGCTCATCCTCGCGACCAATGGCAAAGGTGGTCTCTTAACCGTTTCCCTGCGACCCGCTGGCATCTTTGGGTATGTCGTTTCTGTTCACTACCCCATCCCAATTGCCAAGTACTCACACGTGCACAACACCACCACAGTCCTGGAGAACGTCAAGCTGGCGTGGCCAGACACATTTTCGAGCTGGACCCAATAACCTACATCTACGTCGGGAAGATTGCCGAAGCACACCTCGCCGCCGACAAACTCGTCAATCCGATCACCTCGGACAGCACGTCGACCACTTCTGCCTCGACGGACGCCACCCTTGTCGACTCCGAGTCGTTGCTCTGTGCGTCCTTTCATCGAGTACTCCCACCCATCCCCGCCATGACCAGCTGCCGACGCGGGCCCACCCCCAAGGCCCGTCTGCTTGGTCCATACGTCGCACTACCCCAAACGTCGCCATCGAAGGCACCTTTAATCCCCCCCAAACTCACGAACG
>JBBPTD010001150.1:0-12388 GCA_038093895.1 Boletus aff. mottiae
ATGATACTTACGACTATCAGGTGCATTTGCGGTTGGTCACATCAATGACGAGGAACGGTTTGACGTGGTCAGGCATTCCTGTCCCGGACCAGGTGCTTGTGGTGGGATGTACACGTGAGTGAATGCGTCTTGAGGTTTTTGTTGTGCGTAAACCCTGCTGTGATGGCAGAGCAAACACTATGAGTTCTGCCCTTGAGGTTCTGGGGATGTCCTTGCCGCATTCCTCTAGTACGCCTGCGGTTTACCCAGGTGAGTAAAGATTTCCTGGCCGAAGATGGCGATTCAAATTCTGTTCATAGAAAAAATCCAGGAATGTTTCAGGGCTGCAAAATATATGAAGCGCCTGCTAGAGTTGGATTTGAAGCCCAGGGATATTCTTACCCGCCAGTCGTTCTTGAACGCAATTACTATCGTGAACATCCTTGGTGGATCAACCAATGCAGTACGTCACCCATGTCTACATGGTTCGCGTTCTGATGGCGCGAAGGTGCTCCACTTGCTGGCCATCGCCCGAGCTGCTGACGTCCCTCTCACAATTGACGACTTCCAAGACGTTTCTGGCAGAACGCCTTACATTGCCGACCTCAAGTATGCATTCAGTTGAGTCTGTGAAGCTGTTTGAATTGACTATGGCTTGAGGCCTTCTGGCAAGTATTACATGGAAGACGTACACAAGATTGGTGGAATTCCGGCCCTGCTTAAATACCTTCTCAAGCACACAAAATTGATCGACGGCAGTCAGATGACTGTTACGGGAAAGACGCTCGCGGAGAATCTCGAGGACGTACCAGAACTTGACTTTGAAACGCAGGACATCATCAGGAGAGTGGAGAACCCGATCAAACCAACGGGCCATCTGACGATTTTGCGCGGAAGCTTGGCACCTGGGACTGCTGTGGCTAAACTGACTGGCAAAGAAGGCCTGAGATTTGAGGTCCGTGTTTGTGTTTTATAACACCCAGGTCCAATTTCCGATCCAGCGATGACAGGGTGTTGCCAAATGCTTTGACAGGTAAACTAGACCCTGGTGCTTCACAGTCAAAGTTGAAACTGTCACTAGTGTGCACGACTTTTACCCCTCTCTTGAACGAGGAGAGATCAAACCAGGGACTGTCCTTATCTTCAGATACCAAGGCCCGAAAGGTGCACCTGGGATGCCTGAGGTATGCTGTTCGGTCCGCTTACCCTGCACATCCTAAGCTTTCTGCTATAGATGTTAGGTAAATCAAGTAGAGTGACTTACTCCGATTACTCCCTCATCGGGTTTAATCATAGGGCCCACCGCTGCTTTGATGGGAGCTGGTCTCGGTAATTCGACCGCTCTCATTACCGACGGTCGTTTCTCAGGGGCGTCTAGAGGATTTATCATCGGTAGTGGCGTTTTAGCCCAAGTCATGACTAGGGTATTTACGATCGCTCTTCCCAGGTCACGTTGTCCCCGAAGCTACCTTGGGTGGCCCTATCGCTCTAGTCAAAGACGGTGATCGCATCATCATTGATGCGGCATCGCGAACCATTGATTGGCAGGTAGGAGAGGTTGAGAAGACGGCGCGCAGGAAGGAATGGGAAGCTTCGGGTAAGAGTGCCTTGAAAGAAAGGAGAGGCATCCTGTACCGATACGCCAGGGACGTCGCGGTGAGTGATGTTCATGCGTCCCGTCTGCGCGTCGCTGAATCGATCGCGATAGCCGGCCAGCGAAGGCGCATACTGCGACTGATTCCCCGGCGCTGCTTCCGCGTTGTATGTATGCGTAAATCATTCATGTAAAACAGTCCATCAAAGTGCAGTGAAATCACGCGTTGTGAATTTGTAGTTGAACTTGAAGTTGCCCATCCAAGTCTGGCTTAACTTCAACCACGACATGTCGCACTCCATCACTACATCTGCTTCGTATGTGCTCAACAAGTACTCCCGTTCTTACCCGTCTGCGTCGTCCCTTCAAGGCACTCAGGCTCCAGTTGAATCTGAATGGCAGCACTTCACAAACCCACCCATGAGGATCGTCCTGGAGGCTAAAAAGTCACCTTCCGCACAACTAGTTTCTATGCGCCTGAAAATACTGTGGAACGTACATACAGAGGCAGACGACTTGCATATAGAGCAGAGGGAAGTTGTCTTTGTGAGCAACGGCTCATATTGCCTGTGGGTCCGTCTGATGTTGTTCATATTATCAGGAGGACTTGGAGCTACTATCCTTCTCATCTTTGCCGACATTTCAAGCATCCGCTACCCTGCAATCAGACCAGGGCCTCCCTCTGAAGGCAGTGTATCGCGACGCGGTAGTCGGCATCCGCTACTTGCATCCAAGGACAGTCTCTCCCGGTTCCCAACCAGCAAGTGATCACGTCGGTCACGACTCGTTGACTCGTTCTTACCTGGGTCTTAATCTGTCAGACGTATCGTCGCTTCCAAATGACTTTCAAGAATGCACAGGACGCATCGCAATTTATCGACGCTATCAAGCCTGTCTGCCCTTGCAAAGCGAATCCGCAGCCGAGTCATATCAATCGACAGTCTACGATGCTCTCGACGTCATTGATGCGGACTGCGACAACCGTATCAGGCCATGCGCCTGTACAGTCCGCCATAATGACTGAGCGCCAGAGGACCATTGATCCCAGGCCCGTCACGTCAACCATGCTAGGCTGTCCCCCGGAGAGCCAAGCCTTTTCTATCGTACCCTCCTCCGCGACGACGAGTCTTTCCTCGGACGACAGTGCATTTGTGACATGCTCCGAGACATCCCACAGAGCGGACACGCAGATGGACCGCCATCGAAAGGACGAGCTGCCCAAAAGCCGTGGTCGTGGCTCGGGTCAAAGTTCCTTGCCAAGTTCATCACAGCCCAGTGCTTCATCGGATCAAAGCATCAGTATGCCCCCACCCCCTGTCCCGCGACATGCAACACACTCTGCCGATGCAGTGACCCAGGGGCCATCAGGAACAGTAACTACGGGCGACGAGAGATCACAGTTTCTTGCATCTCTGAGCGAGCATCCCTCTCTATGTGAACTGTCTCGAGCTGAATTGGGAACCCTCGTCGGCCAGGTCATCCGAGAAGAAGGATTCCTTCAGCTGGTATATGAAAATGCGTTATTTTGGAGTCTCATGCATCTCACGTTATTATTGCCTAGCTCGAGAACCTCGACGCTTTATGGAGGGAGAAGGGATTTCTTGGTCATCGATAATGAACAAAGTTGTATCGTGTTACACGATCTTCTTGTGCATGCTTTACACTGTAATTATATTTTCTATTCATCATGCAGGCTCTCGGACGCCTCGAGTGACGTGCCAGCGACTTGCAGTTCGTGTACACTCTTGAGACCCACCCCCTGCAGGATTCTGCCGATTCCCTCCTTTTTCATAGCCTCCAGTTCTGACTCGCTTTTGGCGAGCAGCATGCCTGCGAAACCGAGTGAATTGACACTGACCAGTTGCTGCGTCTCCTCTATCTTGTAGGTTTCGTTGCGCCGAGGTATCAGATGCATGTGCTCCAAGGTAAAGATGGCATTGAAAGAAGGTGAGCCGGGAGGGTAATCGAAATCATGTCGTACGGTTGATATGACCAAGTCGAGAAGCGACAAGAACGGGGAAAAGACTACTCGGGTTAATTCATCCACGGAAAGGTTGCTCGAGAGAGGGGGAAGGCGGAACACATGATTGGCGTAAGGTAGCGAAGAAATCGTAAAAGGTTTCCCTATATGCGGTTCCTTTAGTTTTCTTGGCATCATGTACGCTCGCATTCGATTTACTAACCGGATACTTCAAGTACTGTTTTCCGAGCGACCTTTTCAATGGGTGGTCCGTCGCTTCCAACTTGGATGAACTGGACATGCTTGTGTGGCTGGCTTGCACCGCTGTTTGACCCGCCTGTTACGTCGTTCGGGCTGTTATTCTTTGATCGGTTTTCTGGGAGTACTCACAGTTGTAAAAAGCGATGAAGTGCATATTTGCCTGTCGAGCAGCGAGCAAGAGTAAATACGTCTGGACCAAATCCTGGGGCAAGAGGGGCGACGTCTGCGGCCTGAATTCTTTGATTACAGTTTGGTAGACGGTTTCGTCGACACGTTATTCACGGTACTGGAGCACATACCCTTGGTCACCAGTAGAAAATGGTGGGGGGCCACGGAATATTTGTTCAGCTACTCTAGTTGGTCATGATTCGAGAAGATGACAAGGATCGACTGTACGCACCAAGGCAACATACTCGGACACGTCATCCCCGTCTTGCAGGATCAGTTCCCCAAGGTACAGATGCGGAGCATAAGGGGGAGCAAAAGGGTTCTTCTTGGCTGCCGCGTTGGGTTCCGATGAAAGGGAGAGATGTCCTGCAGCATCCCGATCCACCGGCTTTTGCTGCAGAACAGTGCATAGTCGCAGCTCAAACTGGCTCGATTGAAGGTGAAACTGCGTCAACACGGCCTAGGAATCTCACCTCCAGGCCGATATCTTGGTGCTGGTGGACTACGGATGGGAAGAATATCTGTTCACTTGCGTTCTTGAATTTCTCTGGTAACGCGGCAATAATATCAGATGGCTGCATAGTAGTTGGGGCCTTGGGTCGCAAGTCGCTGGATGATAGTGGTGGTATCTACAGCCTTGGGAGTCGAGGGTGAACTGTCTTCATCTTCGGACTCTTCGGGCTGCCTTGGGTGGCGTGCGAGCGCATCTCTGGACAACAGAGCAGATTCATGGTAACTAAACTACAGTGCAGTCGAGGGAATGGAGAACATGAAATACGGTTACCCGCCACGTGTGCGAACAAAAAAAAACGGGCATGCAAACATTCTCAAGCCTGGCTTATGGACCCACTATGCGTTCGCCAAGGAAGGCGGCAGCTATGAATGACCAAAGAGAGGCATTAGTGCCCTAGGGGATTGTGTGGTCACTTATAAAATAGCACGGCGAAGAAAGATTGCAGGACGAGCAACAAAATTAGTGGCATGCTACGATGTATGGGGGACCTCTTGACGAGGGGGAGGTATTCTAGTGCCACCATTGTGACGATGGGAGAGGAGGTTATAGAGTCTAACGTCATGCTAGCCTCGTGGCAGCGTGGCAGTGCAGACTCAGATCGCGAGTTGCATCCCTCCACCATGCCCAAGAAAAAGCCCAGCATTGCCCCTTCGCAAGATCTCATCACAGTGGGTCCAAAGCATGTGCAGAAAAAATACTCTGGAAAACGCGACGAGAATGGTCTGAAGCCATCCACATCTCGTGCACTCATTCTGCGCAACGGCAAGTATGGCGCTCGCGGAACAGGTGAAGTCATGCTTGCTGGACGAATATCCGGTAGAGAGAAGCTCGATCTTTTAGCTGGTATTTCCATCGCATCGCATCGCATTCAACCATCCTACTCATCCCCTTCTCTAGAGGACCTCGTATTACAGAGATCACGTACCGCTCTCATGGCCCCCTTCAAGCTCGACAAATGCATCAGAATTGCCGAGTCACAGTACAACGGTACGTTTAAGCACAACATGCCTGTCCCATTCGCTATCCCTCACTCTCTCTTCAAGCTTACCTCGACGACATTGCCGATCTCAAGGACCCTGACTGGTTCTACGATAGGATCGTGGCTGAGTTAGCCACGAGATCTCCCCGTGGTACGGATGATAACCAACAAGCGGCTCGGAACCCTTCACACGTCGCTTCAGTCGTATCAACAAGGTATGGACTCTGATCCACATCACTTCTACATCACCCACCATTCCCCTAGGATACACAACGCCTACTTGGTCGCGTCAGGATGGAGGCTTGTTGCTGATACCCTCCGCGACCTCCAGAATTCCGGCTTGAACGATGCGACAGCCTGTGCGCAGCTTCAATGCGACGACAGCTTACGCTCACGATACTTGGTCTTGTGTGATATAGCTGGCACTCTGGTCGACCTTGGACAGGCACATTTCTCGATTCTTGCCACGACCACACGTATGCTATATCACTCTCTGCGTTGATGTCTCTCCTTAAATACCCACTCAGCGCATTACACCCGGTACTTCAAAGAGGTAGAGAACGTGCAACCAGGGGATCCTTCCGTTGCCTTCGACTGGGCTGGTCTCAAGGATGCTTGCAAATCGTTCATGGATTCCATCATCATCGAACTATGTTTCCCCAAATCACCGTATCCGAAGCGAATTCTGTATCACATCTTGCACGATGCCGTCGACGAGTCTCCGAGGGAAGCTAAGAGATTTCCGCAGTCGATGTGGGATGCTGTCGGTGACCTCTCTGTAAGCTTCTGTCATAGGTCTCTCTGGTATTGTACACAGACAATTTTTACACAGGTTTCATTAGAACTACGAGAATTACTCGAGAGCCCTCTCCTAGGTCCTGAAGGCGAAAAGCTCAGAACACTTCCACGTCAGATGCCAGGGCAATACGATAAGTGGCTGGATGCTCAAGTTTACTCAAATAAAGCATCGGAATCATATGCCAACTTCAAGGACCTCATCCACCCTTTGGAAAGAACAAAGGATGCCTCCGTGCTTGATAATATGTGGAAAGGTGTTAATCTCGTATGTTTCCGAGATTTTACCTGATCCGTTTCCTGACCTTGCGTCAGAACTACAAAACAACCTCGGGCTTGTCCATTGATTCGCTTTGGGGATTGGATGAAGCCCTTCGCCGTACCCCTCAATGGAGTTCCTTCTACATGCCCAGCCTTCGCACCTACGACTCAGACTCAGACGACGAGAAGCCCTCGAAGCCTCGTCTCAAGGCCCCCGGACAAAGAAAAACCGGTGGGAATAAGAAACCAAAGAAGCTCCTTGCAATCACGTCCGGGCACACGGATGATGAAGACAGTCACGGTTCCATGCCTGGGCTCCAGTCTGTATCCGACAGCTCCGGTGATAACGACGAGGACATTTTTGTGTCCGAGAATGACAAGGAAGAAGAAAGCGATGATGATGACGAGACTGATTATGATTCGGAAGACGAGGAACTCTACCGAATCATGTTGAGGGAGGCGATGGACACCGCAATGGCGATACCCGAGTTTTTCGATCCCAAAACAAACGTCTCCGAGTTCGATGCACTGGCAGAGGAAAGGAAGGGAAATCCCTTTTTGAAACTCCTCGGATCACTGAGAGGCAAGATGACCGTCCTGCGTGTCCCAGGGCTACGTGCACTAATATATTCACAGGGCGCATGTTTTCCTCCAATCCAAAGCTTAGCTCGACCACGCGTTCTGAGCCACGGAAGGGCCTCTTCGGACAAAAGGGCCAAACCGCGAAACCTTCGGCTAAGCAGGCGGCTACTTCCGTGCCACGTCCCAAGACTTCTGACGTTTCTGGCGGTAAAACAGCCCCTACGCAGCCCGCGCAAAACAAGCAGCGCCAACCTAGTATGTAGAAAACGACGAGGTGTTTTCAACACGCTGAAACGTCTGTTGCTAGCTCCTGCCCCCGGGGAACCAAAAGATCTTCGCGCAACCGTTGAAGACGCAGAGGATGAGGAGGACTTCCCCTCTGTAGCAAGCAAGAAGAAGAAGAAACCAAAGAAGAAAAAGAAGAAGACAGCGACCAATGAGTTGCCTACAGTTCACGAGGACTCTGTGCCTGCTATTTCAACCCCACCCAAGAGTCGTCCTTCAAGTACGTTCGCCGAAACCCCTGCTAAAGTACCCTCAAACACCCATCCATCATCCAATGCTTCGCTCAGTTCGCTTGGACACATGTCGACATCCTCGCTACCTATTGAACCCACAGTTGCGCAGTCTGCTCGTTCGTACATACAGGAGCTGGGTGCACCAAAAGAGAAGGTCAAATCCCGACCCAACCATGCATCCCTTTTTTCAGATAAAAGGGGATTCCTCTCGAAACTTAGCCCAAAGGACAAGACAAAGGAGGATGAAGATGATCCAAGTGTCAACAAGAAGTTTACGTGGTTCAACAAATTGGGTAAAAAGACGACCGAATACATGCATCAACTAATACGCACAAAAGCGGACGAGAAGATTGGTTCGTTGAAGTGGGAAAATTTTCTCAAGGTAGGATTGCAACATGTTTCTCGAGTCCCATGGTCAATGTTATTTCAGGTTATGCGAGAGATGGGATTCAAGTATGATCCCAGTACCGCAGGTTCGTCTGTTCGCTTCGACCCGCCGAACCCAAAGGACAGGGTAAGTTCTACTGGTTCCCAAGTTATTATTATTATTGGGCTGACGAAGTGGTGCGTTTGCAGTCTATCACCATTCACAAGCGTACGTTCTTTGTATTACTGGTGATTCCACCAGTTGACGTTTGTAAATGACTCGCAGCCCACCCTGATTCGACTTTATATCCACCCAAATTAAGGGAGATTGGAGCTAGGTTGAAGAACTACTACGGTTGGTCAGAGGAAGATTTCTTGAAGCGAACCAGCGCTATTTGAGCGTATGCAGTCTATACTATGTGTTGCAAACCGTCCTGTACGATAACATCTTTTGTGATTAAGAGTATGGTACGTCGAAATGTACATTAAAAAATTCCGGAACCTTGGGCATGACGGAAACAGTTCGTGAAGTCATGGTCATGTGGGTAAAGGAACGACATTAACTTTGGACCTGGCTCTCATACTATGCACGCTTGAAGATGCCGCTACATGGATCAGACAGGGTAAGGTTTATACTCTGGGACTGATTGGTATGTACTCACGTTGACCAGTATTGATTGCTTCTATCAAGTCACGCTCCCAGCCTTGTGCAAGAGCTCGAGAGAACGCTGGATCACGTTGTCTTAACGAAGCCCCGCCATCGCGAAGAGAAAACCACAAGAATCGGATGAGATCTTCGCAAATGACGATGATCTGGGCTGTATCGTTGCTACGGCGCTCATTTACACTCGCAACGATTTCATCATCGAGTTCATCAAGTTCGCGTAGCCGAGCAAGAAAGCGCTCGCGTGTCACGATATCACCACCGTGCATCTTGCAAATCGATTAGGACAAGTGTAAAGTGAAATCAGAATCCCGCACTACCTTGAAGTAAAGGGATTGGTTGGGAGGATTAGGACGGCGCTCCAGCTCAATCACCAGGCTGAAATTTGAGTTAGAAGTGATTTGAGGATAAACAAGTTGTCGTCACCAGTGGGTGGCCAGACGGTCTTCTGGATTGTTCGCCAGATCCATGGCCCAAACCGCCCAGTTGTGCAATTCAAACCTCCAATTATTGATCCATTTAGAGAGCGCTGTGTTGAGTGCATTGGCCTCTGGGTCTTTGGCGAGGCTTTCTCGGAGGATGGATGTACACCTCGATTTGTGGGTCCTCCAAGCAGCCACTTGGCATTCTTTAGAGCAGTATCGTACCAAGCTTGGAGAGTAGATGAGATGAGTACGGGTGCTTTTTAGCGAATTTAGAGGCCAACCGGCAGCGAGAACACGTCTTGACCTTGTCTCTTCCGGCGTAGATGTTGCAATAGTTACATCTACCTTTGGGGTCGGTCACCTCCATCCTGGTGGTGAAGGTCTAGGACTCTGGGCAGACACGACCAGACGCGTTTCTTGACGCGTCAGCCGAGATGAAGTCCGAAGAAGGAAATACCTTCAGAATCCTTCTGCCACGACTCCACATATATATCGGAATACAATAACACTCCTCGTTCAGTTCCAATTCAATTCGAACATGGACTAGGCCGAGGACGACGTCTGGGACTCGGAGTCTCCGCGTCACTCAACAATCGCGCATTCGTGGAGGTATTCGTCGAACACCCGACCAAAGCGACAACCCTTGTTCGTGACAGCACCTACTAACTCCTCCTCGTCTAACCTTGAATAATCTTGCACCTATCTCAATCCCCCAAGCCCAAGTTCATATCCTCCTCAAGTCTGAGTCGAGTCAACCAGGTTCCGACGCTGTACAGTGTACACAGGCCTCACTGCGGTAATCCACGGATGCTTTGGTTGGCGCACCCTTTTCATAGTGTCATTCGCTCTGGCGCTCTCAGTTGGCTCGGGCCTATCGCTCGGTTAGTCTTGTCCCAGTTCTCTCCTTGTCGCTTTTCCACTAACTTGCTTGCAGGCAAGGAGGGCCCTTGGTCCACATTGCGGGCTGCATTGGCAACGTCGTCAGTTGGTTTCATCGTAAATACGAAAACAGTGAAGGTTCGTCTCTTTTTCTCAATCATGGTCCACATCAGCATGATGGTTTTTAATAGCGAAGCGGCGTGAAATTCTCAGCGCAGCTTGCGCTGCTGGGGTCGCGGTTGCTTTCGGGCCACACATTGGAGGTACCTTGTTCAGCTTGGAGGAAGTTTCATATTAATTCCCTCCAAAGATAATACATTTCTTCAACTGGAGAGCCTGCCGGCTGACTTGTCGCTATGTTCAGGTGATGTGGCGAAGGTATGGCTGTTCACTTTGCTGAATGTATCATAACCTACCATTGGCCAGCTTTTTCTGTGCGATGATTGCAGCCATCACCTTGAGATTCCTTGATCTCTTTGAAACTCGGAAGCTTGTACTCTTCCAAGTTACCCGCTGGGGCCGCGATGTTCGTGGTAAGACATGGCTAAAATCGCATTCAGTTCTAGAAGTCGTTCAAGTAAGTCAGAAAGGTGTTTCGGTGTTGGCTGACAGTATTAAGTTACCCTTGTCGCCGCAATGCTTTGTTTTTTCTTTAATCCGTATACTCGGATGGGATGGACAGAACTCGTTCACGTCCTCTTCTCCGAGTGTGACGCGGATGGTGCGAATAAACATTCGGGCTTGTGTGCTGTGGATCCGGGGGATTGGTAGCATGTCTGGTCGCACTGACGATTCTGGTGGCTATGTTCATTAAAGGTGCATTGACGATCGTGACCTTCGGCATCAAACCTCCTCCAGGCATCTTCATTCCGACGCTTGGTGTTGGTGCCTGCATTGGACACATCGGTATTGTTGTCTGACATCTTCTGTGTTATCTGGATAGTTTTGACTTCTCTTTCTGTGACGGTAACAAAAACTGCGTAGTTCCTGGACTTTATGCCATGGTCGACGTTGCTGCAGCATTGTCAGGAATCACGGTATGCGTCTAAGCATGTTCAGCTTTTCCGGGGGATAACTGAAGGTGACGCATTTGACAACACACGACAGTCTCACTCGGATCATATTCGAATTGACATACACACCCACATACGCTGACCCGGTCATGCTGGCTGTCCTGGTGGCGAAGACGGTCGCTGCTGGAACCCAAAGGAATCGTGATCTAGTCATCGAGTGAGTTGGTCAAAATAATGATCACATCAATACTCAGTTACTTTCGTTCTATAAGCATTTGGTCCCACTTTCAATCAGCGATGTCCTCCATCTCGAGTCAAAAGTGAATTCCTGACCACAAGATGCACAGATGGATCGCGGGATAGATGTCGTTCGAATAGATGCTTGCAATACCGTGGAAAGTCTTCGAGACTAGTTACAAGCACTGGTCAATGCAGGGCATGATGATAGTGGTTTCCCGATTCTATGACCTGACAAAGATAGCGGTAGGTTGTGCATGGTGCAATGTGTTGGTGCAACATGTGCTTGGTCAGACATTGCCCTTCTTGGTCTGTACCTTCTTTTTGTTGAAGAAACACATTGCAGCGATCGTTGCGGAGGATGCTGATGTCTTCAATTGGGTGGATTCAATAGATAATGTGATGTTCAACTGCATGGATCGAGAGCGGCACTGTTGCAAATGGAGATTTGTTTGACTTTTAATGTATCCATGGATGAGATTGGGTCGCAGCTTTGCAATGTCGGACATGCATGACTCGTTCTGAGTCCCACCTGGGGCTCTGTTTACCATTCAATCCCCTTTCATCGAATTAGTACCGACATTGGTGAGAATTGTGAGTTGATTGATTTAAAATGCCAGTGGTGCAGTAGCCTGACGATCGTGGTGTTCGTAGATGAGGGTGTTGCTGATATGAAGATTAGGATTAGATATGTGGACTTAAGAAGTTATAAACAAGGACAATGCTCATCAGGCTCCCTCTAGAAGGATCGGCCGGTCAGCTTCCCTTCTGCTTTCAAATGTTTCGATGTACGCTAATGGTAGGACGTTATCCAATGTTCCTGTTTCTTTTTCTTTCTTTATGTTGTGCGGCCAACTTCTGGCGCACGCTCGGTTAAACTGGCTTGTACCATCTTATTTGCTAAATATCGAAACGTCACCATGGGACTCAGAGGGTGTGGTGCACCTTCGGTGTATACAGCATCAGATCTCACTGGCAGACATGAACATGCTGCTGTGTCCGGAGATGGACAGCTTGAAATCAATGGAGACAGAATGCGAGACCAAAACTACGCATTGAAAAGCCATAGGCTCTGATTGAGAATGAGTCTTGCCTGCTCACAGTCCAGTGCAAGCATCTCATTCCACGTTCCTGGTACTGGTCTGACATGATTGGCAGTTTGTATTCCAAAACCTTGCGACCGCGACCATGGC
>JBBPTD010001151.1:0-12387 GCA_038093895.1 Boletus aff. mottiae
GAGACCATCATCTTCCCAACCATTGTCTGAACCTGCGACCGAAGTAACCTACAAGGTTCACTCTGAGAGACCCTCCTTGCAGTCATTCTGCTTCCCTGCTCCTGAAATCCCTCCTTCCATTGTCCCTACTCCTTGTCTAGAAAATCCCCACTGTCATATTTACCTCACCACTGACTTGACACCCTTCCATCTTCCTTGCCCTTCTTGTCAATGGCACATTGAAGAACGAGAATACTGTGATGGTTTAACAGAACTTGGTGCTGATATATCTGGAGTCTATCACAAACAACTTGTTTGAGGTGGTTATATCTTTGCTTCAGCTTATAGATCCTTCAGAGGATGGACCAGATCAATTTCTATTCTCTCCAATCTTCTGGAGTTAGTCAATAGTCCAGAACCGATTCCTATCCCTCCTCTTTCTGCACCATCTCATTCCCTACCATCTTATACTCTGCCACACGATCCTCTTAATGGTGAACCTCTCTGTATCCCAACACCGGAACTTGAATCTCAGCTTACCTTCAATGAGTTTCAATGCCTTTGAGAACAGTCTTTGGCAACAATCTGTCAAATATCACTTGACACCTTTGCCCAATCCAAATCAAGGAGGAATACGTCAGGAGGCAATTTTCCAAGATTCCCTTCTATTACCACCGAAGAATCTCTGCCACCCTATATATCATCAAGGGAGGGTAGTCCCTTTTCTTAGACAGACAGGCTTTGGACCTTGGGTTCACTCAAGGAAATCCCACTGGGTGGTGACTCCTTTTCAGGTGTCATCAGCCAAGACTTCTACCTGGAATGATTCCATCCTTGTATATTCATTCATGTTCAAGGACAAATCTCTTTCCTTTGCTTATGCTGGTGTGCCAGATGGGCCTTCCCCTCCAAAAGACTTATATTTCTACCCCACCTATATTAGTACATTTCCAAGGTCATGAAGTTCTTCACAGAGATTTCTTTCCTCCTCATTCTCACTTTGATCCTGGAGACATTTACCGTTCTCATGATATTCATGAGGTTCTATATAATTCTCTCTCTCCAAACATTTATATTGGTGATCCCATTGATTGGGATAACCAATTCACTAGGCAATTGGCTCCTACTCCAACCCAGCAGTACTGGAATTACAATTTTGACAAGTACCTTCACAAAAGCTGGAGATCTGCGAACACTGTCCAACACAGGTTTTAATAGCAGATTAGAAAGCATTCAACCCTTCCTGAGATGTGAGAGGCTTGCCTCCACAGACTCTATGGAGAACAGGATGGAGGCAGACCACCTCATCATGCTGCTGCCATTGCTGGTGAAGTTCGGAGACATTCCCTCATGTAATGGATTGAATCAGACATGGGCAATGTATATTTCTTGAGCACTGGGACTTAACAACTTGGTTGTGGATCTGATACTCTCAATCTCATACATCTCTCCTTCTGATTAGAACACTGATTGTTTCCAACAGACATGTTGATATCTGTTCTAGCTGTTGCAGATCTTAGGATTGATGGATCCCTCCTTAGTTGCATTCCAGTCCTTGATGGACAGAAGAACTATTCCATTTGGAGTGCTAGAGTTCAAGGCATCTTGGCCTCAATTGGTGGACAAGGTTTCATAAATGGAATCCTTAGATTAACACAGAGGATCACTGCTACAGATAAAGCAGCTTGGGAGGCTGCAGATTTGAAGATTCTAGGCTTTCTTTCTATCACTGTAAATGATTGACTGTCTACTACTGCACCAACTACCTGGATGGAATTCCAAGTCAACACTGGGAATACAGCCGCACCTGTTCAAACAACCTACCTAAGATCAAAATCTACCAATTTTGGGACCTTCTATCTGATTGTTTCGCCTCAACAGGCATCACAGGGCAGTTTTACTGGCTGCATAAGGTTCTTCACACTCGCATTAGAATCCAATATACATCAGAAGATATTTTGGAGATATAGCAATATTTTACAGGCATGTTCAATATAGGCCTTATACTACCTGAATCTCTTCATGCTATGTTTACACTGGCACAACTCCCTGATGATTTTGAAACACTTCACTCTACCCTCATCCATATCACTCATGAAGATGACTTCATGGTGGATAACAACCTTCAAGCCATCCTTCAAGAAGTAGATCTTCGAAGCTCAAAACTTTGCCCTCTTTCTTCACACATCACTTATGTGCAGGCACCTCCTTCTCATCAATCTTCTTCATCCTTATCTTTAAACAGGACGAATGTCATTCGTCATGGCCCTCTGCAGCAGAACAAGTGGAAGAACCAACAACAGCCTAACCAGCAGTCGTCAGGCCAGCCTTCATCTTCTGGGGAAAACCAAAGAAGAAGAGACACTCGAGTAATGAGAAGAAAGGATGGTACAAAAGCGCAATGCTAATAAGAAAGGAAAGGGTAAAGCACCTGCTCAGGTTTTAATTGTAAATGAGTTTACTGACTCTAACCCTGATACCTACTATGGGATGGTCGAGGAAGATTTCAATCTACCTCTAGATTTCAGAAGATGGATGTTGAGCATCACAGCTTCAACTCTGACATTGTTGAACATGGATGGAATGGACTATCAGATGACTCCATGGACATTTCACTGGATATGCAATCTGCTGTCCACCAGTCCTTTCATTCCTGCCATCTCTCCCTCTGATCCTTTGGAGATCTCAGATCTAGCTGGTAGGAGCACCAAGAAAAAGAGGAAGAAGACTATCTTCATGTTAGGAGGTTTAGTCATGGGACAATTATTACCTGGTCATTCAATCAGAGAGTTTCCTCTTAAGGAGGAGATTTTCTCCTACATTAACAATTATAATCCAGTTTCTTTCACTAGCCTCTCACTTGGCATTCAAGGGATGATGATGAGAGAGACCCCCTTGACTCCTAGTGATGTAACTAAAACTGAGAATCACATCTTCTCTTCTGCCTGGTATACTGTTGGAAATACACTAAGTCCAACTCGTTCACATTGGATGATTGACAGTGGTTGCACTGATTATGTCACTCCATATTTAGATGACTTTGCTCATCTCTCCCAAGGGACCAAGAATGCTTCAATAGCCAATGGTTCTCTTGTTTCTATGTATGGTCCTGGCAAAGTTATTCTTTAACCTCATGGAAGTGACTCTTTGGTCCTTGAACAAGTATGATATGCACCTCGAGCATCACACAGACTCTTGTCTGTTGCTATCCTGACCTCTCAGGGATATCGATTTGAAATCAATTCTACAGCAACCCGTATCTGGAACAACCATGGACATCTGGTAATCCGGGAATCTACCTCATTTCCAGATAACAATCTACACTGGTTTCAATCTTCTATGATTACTTCAGGGAAGATTGCCTTGGTAGTCTCAATTGATTCTTTCTCTTTGTGGCACCTTTGATTTGGACATTGTTCCAAGAATGTGCTCTGACAGCTTCATAATCACACTTCTGGCTGTCCAGATATCACTATTCCTTCTGACTTTCCTCCTTGTAAAGGCTGCTCTGAGGGTAAAATAGCTGATTGCAGCTTTGGTCCTTTGATCAAGCATGCTTCTTGTCCTCTTGCTCTTCTTCATACCAACCTCATGGGACCATTTCCTGTGAAGTCACACTCCAGATCTTGTTATGTGTTGACCCTCATTGACAATTACTCTGGCTTTTCTCTCCTTGCTTTCCTTCAGAAGAAGTCTGGTACTTTAACTGTGCTTCAACATCAGTTTGCCTGGCTTGAAGCTCACTCTGGCTCTCGAGTCATCTCTGTACATTCAGATTAAGGGGGGAAATATATGTGTTAAGATATTCAATTGTTCTTTGTATCCAGAGGGATTATCCATCAGACTTCTGTTCCTCATATCTCTCAGCAAAATGGACATGCAAAGAGATTCAATCATACCATCATGGAGAAAGCTGAGGCAATATGTCATCATGCTTGCTTACCCAGGATCTTCTGGCAAGATTCCCTGGAGACTGTGCTTCATGTCTACAATAGACAACCAGTTCGTTGTCATGGGTGGAAAACACCCATTGAACAATTCAATGGTACAGTTCCTGATGTTTTATAATTCAGAGTGTTTGGTTGCAGTACCTTTGTCTTCATACCTCCAAAGATAAGGAAGGGCAAACTGTCTCCTAAAGCAGAAGAGATGATGTTCATTGGTTATAAAGCCAATACCAAGGATTGGAGATTCTGATCACAGGCCAGACATTGGCTTTGTATCTCTACCCATGCCACATTTAATGAGACTCAATTTCAAAGTCAAACAACTGTCCTAATGAGTTGTCATGTTAAAATGGCTGCCATTTCATCAAATCCTATTCAAATCACTTGACCCTTGGGCCCATAGAAAGCCAAGAGTAAGTACTTTATTTCATACACTCACATGTTAGAGCAAGAGTTAGGAGATATTGGGGGCTATTGCGTTTAGTGAAAAATATGCAAACATTGAGACAGTTTTTTGAGCCACTGTATCTTTATCAAGAATCTTGGAAAGATAGCCTTCGAGTGTGGATGAAAGAGTTTGACTTTATCCTCCTTTTCATAATGACTTATGTTTTTAGTGAGAAGAAGTGTTGAAATCTGGGTATTCACTTTCTACTCTTTATTTACATAACCCAGATTCTAGACCTGATTACATCAATGGTCCAGGCCTTTGGACACTAGGTCCAATTACACTATCACATTCTACTCACATTCTACTCATTATATAACATCATAGATAACAGCCATTATTGCTATTGGCTATAGATAGAACTCTTATCATTTGTGATATGATATGACTCATTCCTATCTCTTATCTTTACCTACCCTAATGTAGAGGCATATAGGTACAAACAATACCTGGACACTATATAGAGGGGAGCTCACTCTGTATTGCTCTTCTGAGTTTTTATACTCTACTCTCATACAAGTATCTCCTCTTTGCTTCTATAACTCCTCTGCTCCTCAAGCTAGCAACCTTTATCCTCAGACCTAGTGAGTACCTACCACTAGGCACATCCCTTCTTCTTGTCACTTGCATTACGCTTGTGGCACCTACTGTCCTCACAGTAGAGACAAAACGGAGTATCGCACACTTTGTTAAATAGCTTCACCAAAGTCCTGCTAACCCTTGTAAAGGGCTTGAAGCAATGCATACAAGTGCAGCACAGGTAGATGATAATTGGGAAGCATTATACATCATCACTACATAGAAAATATCTGTACATGGGCCTGTGTGTGTGTACGTCACTGATCACGTGTATGGGAAATTGTAAAAACTGTCTAACACTATTTGCTTGAAGACTCTATACCATACCCTTCTTTGCGCCCTGATCCACAAGATGGCAAGTTCAGATCAACCTGAACCCCAAGCCAGTGATTCTCAGTCATGCACTCTCCAGGATGGGCTCGCTATGCATAGTATCTCATCATCCTCTCTGCCTACTAATAGTGCCCTACTTACCAACTCAGAAGTAGTAGTCCCCAGCACACCTGGCATCGACACATCAGTGTCTTTGCTATCAATCTCTTATCTGCTACCCTCTGGATGGTTTCCAGTGAGGGGAACACCATTGACTGTCAGAGCCTTTCATATATGCAAGTCTATCACTGGTTGCCATTCCACCAGTGGCATGATGACTCCACTCCACCCTTTCATTCCATGCACACCCTGTGATCTCCGTAAACCCATAGGTGGTGCAGATATGGGGACTAGTATTTTAGGGAAGTGGTTCAAAGTATATTGCAATATGTGCTACATCTCTCTATCCACTCACAAGGACTACTCTAACAGTTCAGTATCTCAATAGCCTTTTCTTGATGAGGATGTCTTGGACATCTCTGATCCTGAGCATGAGAAATTCAAAATTCAAGATGTGCTGCTGCACCTTGAGGTTACACAGGCCTGGTCAGCTATTTGCCACAGCGAGAAGGAGCTGCCTTCTTGATTAAGATTTGGCTAACTCAGACTGTCTTGCCAACCTTCTCACAACAGACCCAAGTCTGGTTGAGGAAGTGACAGGACTGAGTCCATGATCACAGACCACTTCCTGAGAAGACCAAAGTAAACAGTTTCATTAATGAAGTAGAACTCAGGATGTTGTACACGAGGGATGGTGTCACAGTCCATATTTCTCCTGATGGCCTAGCTCCAGTGGAGGTCCGAAGTTGAAGGACTGAAGTCCATTCAGACAAGACACATAGTAGGTGCTGATGTGGGTCATTGGCTAGCAGCGATGCCTGGAGATGTTGAAGAACAGAATGACCAGAGGAGCAGAGTTGTTGAGGACATTGGCATAGGACTTATGTGTTGTACCCTTGCCAGACTCACTGGTCCTTATATTTCAGAGGTTTGGGGTGGAGATCATGAAGAGGATGTATATACATAGATGGGAGGGTTGGATATGGTAGACGAGACTAGGACAAGTCAGATGAGAAGACAAGATATTCATACTACTGGTATGACAGAGAACACAGAAGTGTTATATACACTAAAAATCCAGAGGAAATCTGGATCCATAAGTACTACAGTATACTATCTCATACTGCATATGGTCATACTGCATAAATCTCATATTGCATTGGATTCTGTGGATCCCATGTTGGTACAGTGTAGAATTAGCAATTAATGCATAATGCATCATGCACTGATCTGACCTGACTATTATGCACTACAGTGGGGCCCAAAATTGAACTGGAACCTTACCAACCCTACTAAAAAATGCTTTCCCAGGCCTGCACTCCACTGTTGAGCTTCGAGTCTCACAATCATGCCTGCCACTGAGAAATGTAAACCTCAGAACACTCCTCTTCTGCACAACCGGCAGCCCAAGAAGCTGAAGGCCATCAGTCAGGGTGTCGACACTCCCTGAACATCAGCTCAAATGGCGACTCAGACATTACAGCAAAATCTCACACTCAGTGACTGGCTTATGATCTTTGCTTATCTTGACACACATCCATCCATCCCACAGAAAGACGTCATAAAACACTTCAGAACATTGAAGACTGGGGCTTTGAATTTCACACAGTCGACACTCTCACGCAAGCTAAAGGATTGCTCAGACATTGAAAACTGCATCAATGACAATCCCTCAGCTCTCTCTTCAAAATGACCTCAAGTTGTCACCCGACCAGATGTTGAAAGGGCCCTGGTTGTGTGGATTAAACACATGGAGGCAAATGTTGAAGGAGAAGCATAGCAACTTTGAGGAGCTTTTCAATGTCCCCAATGTAGAAAGGCTTTCAGGAGATGGATGGATAACCTCATTTTGTCAAGCATACAAGATTTGTGAACACCATTGCTATGGTGAAGGTGGATCAGTTGATCTTGCTGCTGTTGAGACAGAACAAGTGCAAGTCTGTGGAATGTTGTTTAAATTTGCACCATGCGATCAGTGGAATTTTGACAAGACAAGTCTCTTTCCCTTGTGAGTTTCAGTGATTTATTTAATTATTAACAAAATAAGTTGAATTTTGTTTAAATTAGTGCACCTCCTGATCGTGGTCTCACAACCAAGCAAATGAGTGGGAAAAAGAAGGAGAAATTCTGCATTACGTTTGGGGTTGCCTGCAATGCTGACAGAAGCGAGAAATTTGACTTGATGATCATTGGAAAGTCCCAGAATCCCTGATGTTTTCTGAAGCAATCTCCTGCTCAGCGTGGGTTTTATTATTGCAACAATAAAACAGCCTGGATGACATCGGCTCTCTTCAAGGAGTGAGCACCCTTCATACACCCTTGAGAAAGAGACTGATCATATGAAACAGATGGCTTAAGAATTTTGATTACAAAATGTGTGCTGCAAACTGATAGGTCTGCCTTCTTGTGGACAACTTCTCTGGGCACACAGTTGATTATGAGCCAAAAAATGTGCAGCTCAAATTTTTTGAGCCAAACATGACCACATTTGTGCAACCTTATGACACCGGTGTCATCCATCGTCTCAAGGCACTTTATCGCCGTGAATTCTGTCATTGGGCAATCGAGCTTGACGACGACAGTAAATGGGACATCTACAAGATCAATCTTCTTGAAGGGATGATGATGGCTCAGCGTGCATGGAGGCAAGTTTCGGAGCAAACCATTGCAAACTGTTGGAGCCACACACAGATTCAACCATAAGCATAGTGTCTGGTGCTCACTGAATTTGTTGATTTGTAGTTTTTACAGAGATCCAACCACCATTCTGGCTCATGCAGAACCTAGCACATGGGCAATCCTTCAGGAATTTGCAGCCACTGACATGGGACTACTCAATGCTGAACAATGTATCAAAGATGCACTTGAAACTCGCTACAATGACAGTGACTGGTGACCAGCTCTCAAGGCTGTCATGGATGCTGAAAACAACGCAGGCATAGCCACAGCTGCAATCAAGAAGCTTGCTCACACTGCAGCTAACCGGACAGGACTCAAGATTCGTCTTCCTACACGCCCTGCAGTTCAGCAGCTGCAAACCCTCGAGAATGAAATCACCAGGTCAATTTCAGAGCTTCAAGCTTGAAATCATATCTTCAGGACCCCACCAACTCTCAATGAATTTCTCGAGCCTGAAGAAGAAAAAGAGACTTCAGACTCAATGGCCAACATTTTTGAAGGAGACACAGCAATTGTTGCTGAGATGGTTCAAGAGATGGAGGAAAAGAACAGTGGGATTATTGATATTGACTTGGATGAAGAAGACGAGCCCACCGAGCCCGTCATTTCCTGCAGTGAGGCACTGGTTCTTTGCGAGAAACTGATGGAGGCATGTTTACACCACGGAGATGTGTCGTCTGACCTTCCACTCAGCTTACTGACAAACCTTCATCATTTCCATGTTTATCTTCATCGCAAAGAGCTTCTCTGTGCCAAACAGACTACTTTAGATGCATTCCTCACTCGCCAGAGTCACCAATCCCCAAGCTAGTATAATAGTCACATAGTTACATCCTGTGACTGTCACAAGTGTGACATTCTGGTATTGCATCTTTCTCATAATGCATATTTTTTTGTCTCCCAACTATATGCAGTATAAGATAGTGTACTGTATGCAAAGGTGATGTACATAGAAGCAGAATGATGATTGAATGGAGCACAGAACACAGCCAGAGCAGGCTATACCAATCAACAGGTGAAATACAAACTAGAGCTGAAGAGGATTGATAAAGATACAGAGTTCAGAGGTACAAGTTCAAGATATGTCCATTGACTTGAGGTCAAAGGTTGTCCGAGGTATTCTGGAGTTGGAACAGAGTAGGAATGGAGTTGGAATTGACAATATCTAGATCTGAGGTCAAAAGGTGATCTGAGGTATTCTGGAGTTGATCAGAGTTGGACTTGGTGAATTCTGGGTCATGACAGATGGATAACAAGGAGCAGCTAGTCAGTGTTGATTTCTGACTTAGTGCTGGCAAGTGAGATGGTGGTGGGATTGATGGAAATAATTGGCTAGATGGTGGGATCACTGGAAATGATTGGGTGGCCATAATGGGCAGATCAATATATCTGCTACATGGGAGATGGGAGAAATGAGCTATCTATACAATTTGGTCAGAAATACCACAAAATTAATGACAGTTGAATTTCTCTGGCTTCAAGTGTTGTCAGGTTGTGCAAACAGGGAAGAAGCTGGCAGTATATTTCAGAACTAGAGTAGCAAGTGGTGGAGCATCTAATTACCAAATCAACACACTTGAAAAAATGAATTTGAATTTGAATCACCTTTGAGGTGGATCTTGGTGTCCGAGTCGGTCTCCACCAAGTTCACCAGCATTATAGCATGGTGCATGGTGCAAACACTATTAAAGTGTCACTTCTGAGTTTGAGAAATTTTTACCATTTCCACAGTGAAGCTCTATGCTCAAGACAACAGTGACTGAGCAGCCATGGATGTCTGAAGACTTGGACTTCCCTGGCAGCAATTAGAGTCTGTATGCTTAGCAGATCCACCAAACCCTACAAGATGTCTAAGGGTGAGCATTGGATGTCTTATCCCAAAACAGTACTGACCCACTCCAGCTCTGCATCCATGCCAACCAAATCAATCATGAAGTCATCCTGCTACTCATTGCCCTTCAAGATGAGATGGAAGACATAAACTGGATTTTGTCATATATACACAAGTTTGGTGCAATTTTGAGTTTCCCTGATGATGCTGTGCTTGCCACAGCTGGACAGTGAGTAATTGCATCAAATTTCAACAGCATACTGATTGATCTCATAGGGATGGAACTTCTGGAGAGCTCATTTACATCATACCAGTTGTCATAGGCAAACCAGGGCCAAGTTGTGGCCATCCTGCCCTGCAACTCAATATGCACTGGTTAGCTGATGTGGTTTCATTTATGTGTTGCATCCCATTATAAACAAAGCCCTTGGAGTGCACTGAGGCACTTTGTGTTACAACTCACCTCGGCAACACCCAGTTGTTGCACCATTCTTTTCTTTTACCCTAGACTTCCTCTGACCACCCTGTCTCTGAAACCCTTGATCTCTCATCCCCTCGTCCTCACCCCTCATCTCCCATAGATTTCCCTAGACTTCCTATGGACGTGTACATCTTCTTCTTCTTTGCTTCTTTGAACTCTCGCCTTGTCTCCGTCTTCCTTGCCTCATGTTCTCCTATCTCAGACCTTGTACCATTATCTTGGTTCCCTGTCTTCTCTTCCCTTTGATCCCTGGGTCTTCGTCTTCTTTGTCTCGTGTTCTCCTATCTCAGACCTTGTACCACTATCTTGGTTCCCTCAGACTTCCTCGTATCTCCCTGTCTCTGTACTTGTTACCTTTCTTGTCTTGGTCCGTGTGCAGCCACAACCTCTATATAAAGGCCTCATCTATGTACCTTGTACCCTAGTCTATTCTACCTTACGGTAGATGCCTTATACCCTTGTATCACTACTCTGCTGTCTACCTAGTAGGCTGGTAACCTTGAAACACTCCTCCTCACTTTGATTGAACATCCCTTCATCCATGAGGAATCATGCCCTCATTCTTCGCTCACCTTGAACGTTCAGTCAACCCCCACTAGCTAAGGTCCTACTTCTTGGTTCCACCGGTCGTCGCTGCTATAGTGGACCCAGTCATAACACTTTGTGTTGACATTTGAAAACTAACAACCTCAACAGACATTTCTCTGACATCTATGATAACAAGCTAGATGAGCTCATTCACGATTACAAGTACAACTGTCAGTCTGTGATTTATCATCACTTCATTGAAGTCACATGGGTTACACATACAACAAGAGTGGATCTGAAAGTTAATTCAATGCATTCATCCATTAGGGCAAATTATCTGTTACCAGGCTGCAATCCAATGACACATGTATGAATCCTCATGATCAAATTACATGTGGCATATTGACAGTCACCCCAAGTTGATCCAATGGGGGAGATAATTTATAGGATGATTGATGGGCATTGTCGAATAGTGGGTGCAATTTATTTATTACCATTCTTACCTTATGTGATACTACAGGTCATGGGTCTACAGGCTAGCATGAACAACTGTGCATCAATGGTCTTGGACCTTTTTCTGAGTGCAATACAACAATTTGGCACACCATCACAGGTTCATGGCAATTGTGGTGGTGAAAATATTAATGTAGTGATATGGATGGTCCAACACTGTGGATCCAATCGCAAATCATTTCTTTGGGAACAATCCATGCATAATTCACAAACAGAATGGCTCTGGATTCAATTCATCCACATATGGTGAGTATTTTTTGTGTGGCTCAGGAATATTCACATGCTCAACACAATTGATCTGAGCCATCATTGGCTCCTTGATTACCTTTTCCTTGAAGATCTCAATAACAACTGCCAGTAATTCCAGAATGACTGGAATTATTATGTGATTTCTGCCCAAGAACACAACCAAACACTGGCACTGGTGAGCATTTAATTTTACATGATTATTTAGCTTATATGGCATTTTTGTAGGACATGCAGCTCTTATCTGAACTTTGCCATGGCACTTACACAAAGTGCCATGAGTCACATGCAATTACCATCTTTGACCTGAATGACAATGTTATGGTTGATCAATCCAGACACATCAAACATTCTGCTGTTGATATGCTCATGTCAATTGCTTCATTTCACTTTCATGACATGCTTTCCATACAAGTACTTCAAGAAATACTATGAAATGAAGATATCATCCCCATGGACTGTGATATCGCAGAGGAAAAATGGCCAGATAGGACATACTCTGTGTAACAGACACTACTATCCACCAGATTATTTCCCTATTTTTCCTCCTTTTTCCTATAGCTAGAACACCAGATAACTGTAATTAACCCCTATAACCCAGACACTACACTTTCACTAGTAACTGATTCCTAATCAGTTATACTAGTCACACAATAGTCACACCCTAGACATTGTCTAGCATCTCATCCTAGACATCACTACATGTCACACTGTGACATCACTC
>JBBPTD010001152.1:0-12378 GCA_038093895.1 Boletus aff. mottiae
ACAT
The DNA here is from genome assembly GCA_038093895.1 of Boletus aff. mottiae. NCBI lineage: Eukaryota > Fungi > Basidiomycota > Agaricomycetes > Boletales > Boletaceae > Boletus > Boletus aff. mottiae. The sequence continues at coordinate 5 of JBBPTD010001152.1, forward strand.
ATTCGCAGGCAAACATATTGGGTGCTGTCCCTTGTCTCGACAAAGGAAAGGGTAAGGCAGACAACTAAGAGTTGGTTGGTCAAAAAAGGTACGGTGATTTATGACGACTGGGAGATTTTTAAATGGACATGGAGCAGAGTAGAAGAAAAGACGAGTACTATTTTTTGGTATATCTTGTCCGTACATACTGTCTAGTTGCAATGGTGCTATCACATTGTCGTGTTATTGTGTTCATCGGTTTTCCCAGGAAGTCCCCGGAAGTCGGGGACTTGGCGCAAGCGCGCCGCTACGATTTTTGGATAACGTTTTTAGCAAATAAATTGCAGTCTTGTGGGCCTTTCCTTTAGACCAGTTGGTGCAACAAAAAGAATATGGTCCGTCGACAACGTCCCGCTCACAGACCAATGACGCTCCATCATAAAAACGGTCAGCAGTCAAAGGCCCAGCTTGCTAAACAAGCTCGACCAAAAGATTCGGAAGGAGCTGCACGTGCGCATCTGACGACTCGGAATGATGACACCAACGTAGACCCGGGTACAGACGAAGAAAACATTGATGCCCCACGGGTTGCTCAATGGATCGACGACGTGGATGTCGAGCTGCAAGAGCAAACAGATGATGCCTCAGACTCCGAGGGGGTTGACTCGGACGACGACGACCACAGTGGGAACGGAGCAGGGCCTTCACGGAGATTGGTGAGCGTCTCATGTGTGATAACCCGTACATATTATTCGCCAAAGCGATCTCTCCAAGATGGTTCGTATGTCTGCTGCGGTGCGTGTGTACGGGTATGCTCATGACACCCTCTCAGACCTTTCTACGCTGCCTCTCGGTACGCTTCGGAGCGCTCAGCGTTCTCTCGCCAGGGTGCAAGCACTCAGCGACACCGAGTCAGATTCCGAAGAGCAATCCGAGGGCAATGTCAGCGCCTCAGAGGATGACGATACATCACTTCACCCAACCAAAGCCAAGCGCGAGGAAAGCCCGAATCAACCGTCCACGAGTGGCTACAGTGCACTATGTTTAGGGGGGAAGACTATGGTAATTATGATGCTATGCAGTATCATAGTACTTCGTAGTAATTTTTTTTTTTCCAGATCGGTGGCAACTGTTCAAATCACTTACCCCTCCAACTGACGGCCTGAGAATTTTTCGCCTCAGAGAGTCAGACTAGTATCGGGCTCGGTTCAAAAAGTTGCGTGCCGCACGGAAAGTTTCGCGCGGGATTATTTGTGCATTTGAAACCCTCATACATGCAACACGATGTCACTGGCGCGTACAAGTACGCACCTTGGCGGCTCGGCTGCAGCCCCACCCCAACTTTTCACCCCCCATCATGATCTGGGCCACCCGCATCATTAGCTTCCTTGCACTTGCAGCCTCCCTGTCCCTTTCCGAGGCTAAACAGTTCAAATTCTGGGCCCCAATGATCCGTTCCCCGAACGAGGCTACTGTTTGGCATGCAGGAGTGCGCTATAATGTCACCTGGTATGTGAACACACTTTGATGTCCCATACTCGCTTATATCATGCTCTCTGCAGGAATACCAGCAACCAACCAACCGTTACCAACTATGAAAGCCATATATATCTTGCTACAGATGGTCTTATCAATACCAGTAGGTCTCTAAACCAGATTACCTGGCATCCACCACTGAGCAGGCTTCCAGACGAGCCATTGGTCAGTGGCTTCGACGTTACAGATGGGCGAGTAGAGATCACTGTCCCTCGCGTCAAGGACGGAGAATACCAAATCATCTGTAAGTCACCCTGCATGAGCAATACTATCGCACCTGACTCGCACCTAAAAGTGATGAGTGAATCTAGCGACATTAGCCACAAGTTCAAGATCGTGCAATAGAAGAAGGCTACCGACACCCCATACTATGATGCTCAACGCGCGATCACGCTGCGCTGCATCATGTGCACAGCTAGTGGAAATATAGAATGCCGACGTCGCTGCCATCCGTGTGGTCTTGTATAATTGAATATGTAGTGGGATATTAGCATCGGCAATATACAGTTTCGTATTCTCCTAGACCGAAGAATATAAGGGATTATTGCAGTACGTGCTGTCCGGTTGCACTGGCGGACTGGCGGAAGATTATCGGATCGCGAGCTGCTTGGCCGCTGGGGCCGATATACGGACATTGGATTATATGACCCCCACCCATACCACGACGGCGAAAAAACCTCAGACGACACATACAACTACCTATATTGCCCTATCCAGTTTTTGTGATGTATGACACCAACGTAGACCTGGGTACAGACGAAGAAGACATCGATACCCCACGGGTTGCTCAATGGATCTCGGACGATGTGGATGTCGAGCTGCAAGAGCAAACAGAGGATGCCTCAGACTCCGAGGGGGTTGACTCGGACGACGACCACAGTGGGAACGAAGCAGGACCTTCACGGAGATTGGTGAGCGTCTCATGTGTGATACAGCTCTACTCCTCGCCTCTGACCCCGTCGCCGAAGCGATCTCTCCAAGATGGTTCGTATGTCTGCTGCGGTGCGTGTGTACGGGTATGCTCATGACACCCTCTCAGACCTTTCTACGCTGCCTCTCGGTGCACTTCGGAGCGCTCAGCGTTCTCTCGCCCGGGTGCAAGTACTCAGCGACACCGAGTCAGATTCAGAAGAGCAATCCGAGGGCAATGTCAGCGCCTCAGAGGATGATGCTACATCCCCTCACCCAACCAAAGCCAAGCACGAAGAAGGCCCGCATCCACCGTCCAAACCAAACAAGGGTCCAGCCAAACGGACGAACAAGCACGCGTAAGCACACGCCTCGTGACTGTGCTGCCATGTTCGATTCACGCAACACGTATCCCATTCAACCAGACCTGTGGAGATAACCTCCAAACGTCCGGTGAGCCGTCGCAGGCTAGTCGTTGACGACAAATTGCCAGTACGCGTTTCAGATGCATGTGGACCCCCTCTCGCTCCGTGTTCATTTTTATTTTCTTTGTGTGTTGTCAGAAACCAAGGGACCCGCGTTTCATGCATGCAACCGGTCGTTATGATCCGTCCAAATTCAAACAACAATATGACTTCCTGTCAGGTTTACGTCATGACGAGTTGACAACGCTCCGTGGACACGTCAAGCGTGCGCGCAAGCTTCTCGTAAATTCCCCCTCGCATCTGAGGGCGGAACGTGAGGAAGAAGTGAAACGTCTCGAACTTGCGACGAAAAAAGCGGAGAGCACTGTCAACGTGGACAATAAGGAGCGTATCGAATTCAAGGCACTCCAGTCCGCCAAGCAGACAGAAAAGGAAAAGAGAAAGCAAGGCAAAGCTGAGTGGTGGATCAACCGGTGTAAGATCACCACATCGCTTCGATCTTCTCTGGCGTTTACATATGTCCACAGCTGCAAAGAAACAACTTCTATCCAAAGCCCGTCTCGATGCTATCGCATCAGATGGTGGAAAGCGAGCAGTGAAGAAGGCGGTAGAGAAAAAGCAAAGGAAGATTAACCAGAAAGAGAAAAAAATGCGCCCATTTCCCCGGAGCGAAGGAACCGAAAGGTCAGATGGCAAGAAAAGACATCCAGTAGGGACAGTCGACTCAGCAAGAGGAGTAAAGCGGCGCAAGGTCGACTAGCCTTTACTTTCAACCATCCCTCGTTAGCCTCGTGAGTCAATTGTACAACTTGATTCGTGGGATGGTATTATTGAATGCCTATGGTAATTTGGTTCTGTTGGTTACTGCTACTTCAAGTTCTCGATCAGAATGCACCCGTGAGTAAAGGCCCGACAAGATGGAAACCTATGATGGGTATACCAGTAAAGTGAATGAGAGGGAGATGTCTAAAATAAGGGAAAGAACTAGGGGAATGGAGTCATAACGGCGGATAAAATGTCCTCTTGTTCGTACAACGGCAGGTAAACACCAAGATGTATGTGCGCCAAGCGGGAAAGTCGCTCTGCGAGTGACCGTATCTCGTCAGCAAGGGGCTCCATGCCTGAAGCCAAATTTGAAGGTGCGGGAGCCCCGCTTTCAGCAGCCTTGGTGTGACAGTGTAATGAGCCTCTAGGCGGATAGGCAACAGCGAGAACTTGGCTGAACACTGCGTCACGGATTCGGTTCTTGAGCATCGTGCCCAATGCCGAGTTCGGCTGTACATGTGTTTCAGACCATCGTTCGGCAAGCTTTAGCATGCGTTCATCGGGGGCGTGGAAATGTGGCGTATAGCCGTCTGCGGAATGTGGACCGCTAGATGAACCAGTTTGCGCCTCCTTGGCTCGGAGGGCAACCTGAAGCACGATATCCTGCTTGGTCTTGCCCCATTTCTCGCGGTCGACATCGGGAATTGAAGATTGTTCCACGCTTCCAAATTTGAAACACTGCCCGAGATGCGATGACGCGATATCCCTTATCTCTTTTTTGAGTTTGAGGAGCTCTGTATCGCTCACGCGTGACTGATCTCGTGAAACGCAGGATAAGTCACCGGTATCCGAGAACACGAGCTGGCGGTACAGCAGCAAAAACATGTACATGGCAGCCGTATCGGCAGCGTCGACTGCCAAAGCCAGTAGCCGTGCGCTATCGAGGTAGGTGGTTTCGGGGTACAAGGGCAAGGGGCACATGGCCTGGAATGCAGTGGATGACGAACACTGCGGCGTTGACGGCGCGGGGGAAGGTGGGTTGAAAACGAGGTCGGTCAGGCCCTTGAGCACGCTGACGTATGTCTTTTGCGTGTGTGAAAGGCTGCTATAATTGAACGACCCAGATGGGAAGGAGGGGTGAGCAAAGATGGGTGATGCGAGCAGCTGGCGGTGGGATGACTTGATCCATTCTCGTGTGACATCAAGGGATGAACTCAATCCTCTGCGGCTTTTGAACGCCTTGAGCTCATACTGACCCGAACTGTCGATGAGAAATGGGCGTAGGGTTTGTAATTGATGGTTGGCGATGTCCTAATCCATCCATTAGTATGCAAAAAGAAGAACGAACCAGACGAACGGACGAGTTTCATAAGTTCCAAAATATCAAGACACATTCGCACTGCTCTGACGGCATCCGCTTTACTGCCTCCACCTCCGGGAGCACAGGCTTTTGCAACCTCGACCATAGCATCGACTGCGCGATCACGCATCGGCGCACAGTGGCTCTTCAAAGTTTGGCCGATGACGATGAAGAGCCCAGAGGGATCGAAAAGATTGTGTTGAAGTTCCTGGTGTATGAGCTCCGGGTCAAAAACGGATCGAAGATGCGCAGCTTGAGCAGCGTGCCTCTCGATCTGACCTTGAAAGGTAGATGGATTGGCGTATGTGTCTGAGATACTTGTCAAAGGCTGGATGACGAAGAGGAGAACTTCTAGGAATTCAGTTAGCAGTGGGCGGATGCGCGAGGGCATCCGAAGAGTGAGAACACGGCGGGAGGTCGAATACGTGAGGACAGGGTTCTGCGATGGGAGGGGTACGCGACGACAGACGCAGACGCAGTCGGACGGTCTCCATTGCATATCAAAGGAGATGCAGGTGCATCCGTTTTCGAATTCCTGTGCGACGGCACGCCAGTACTTATCGGAGAGCTCGCGCTTCCTCCGACCAGACGTAGGTCTGAACTGCAACCCGGCATCGAAGAGGAGGTCATGGCCTAACGGAGATGAATGAGCGGAGCTGTAATAGGCATGGGAAGCAGAGACGTACGAAGCTGTGGATTGCGCAGGATGGCACTGAGATCCAACTCCTTGAGCGTTTGTCGATTAATCAACGGATGTAGGGACGGGATATGTGGGGAGGCGAGGTCAATGTGCGGAAATGGCGGTTGCAAGGCTGGATGGAGGTTGCCTGCGGACGGAAGATGCGGCTCGATCCTGAGGACAGGCGGCTGTGGAGAAGACGGGGATGGGGAGAGAGGTTCGCGGTTGTCCGGTCTTCTGCGGGAACGCCGGGTAGGCGTGGGTGGCAAGGACGCCCGAGAGGAGAAATGTCTGTCGGGTGTGCGGGGGTGGGTCTTGGTGTCGATCCGTGGCCGCTTGTGAAAGCGGGCATGGTCAGAATCGGTGTTGAGCGGCGACACGGGCGGGGAGTCGGTCGGGGAATGTTCAGAGGGCCAGACGGCATGGGCGGTGTCGGTGGACAGCCAAGGGCTGGTGGGGGGTTGCCTTGGTGCATGGGAAGGTTGGAGGGGAGAGGAAGGGCGGTCGACTAGGATGGGATCGGACGGGGACTGGGAGGATTGTGAGATCGGATGCTGGGCATCTTCGTCAGTGTCTGCCTTTCGTTTTCTGCAGTTTAATTCCTGAAGAGGGTGGCCAAGGTCGCCCATGTAGGGAGGCGTTGTGGGGGCGGGTTGAGCTCGAGATAAAAAAAAAGAGGAAGGTGCGTTGTGTGGAGGGGGGGATATATAAGTGCCGTGGAGAGAAGAGCCGAAGATTTTGTGAGACTCAGGGCGAACGCATGGGATCAGACACGACGAAACCGACCTGGCAGGGTGACAAGATGAGATGTCGCGGCAGGCCAGTGAACGACTCGGGCCCTGGTTGCCTGGCAGATACCTGCTGGATGGTGGTGGAGGTCAAAGCGGGTAACAACCTGGCAGGCTGCCACGCTGTCCGGCTGTGAAATGAGGATCGGGAGAGTGTTACGCTCTTTGGCAGTCCATTTCAACATCGATGGAGCAAGACCGCCAAATTCGCTACGAAACGTGCCACACACGTTCCCCCTCCGCGGTCTCAAACGTCAAAACTCTTTGCACTCCTCCTTATCGATCCAGATAAACTCCATTCAGCCGCAGCTCCACACATGTTTATCTACCCATCAATCAGCTGCCCCTCCTCCTGTACCTCCTCTTCCCCTGCCTTCTTCGTCGGCTTCCGTCCATAAAACTCCGCAATAATCTTCGGGTTGATGCGGTTCAGCTGTTCCTTCGGGAAGATGCGCAACAACGTCCACGCCAAGTCCAGCGAATCAAAGATGGACCGCGACTCGTACGGTCCTACTCGTCACGTGAGCATCCAACCCCGCATATAAAAGTCTTCCTCACCTTGTCCGACAAATTGCCGTTCAAACTTGTCCAGGAATTCCAACGCTAGCTTGTCCTCAGCCGATAACGCCTCCTCCCCGACCACCGCTTTCATTGCAGCCGCGTCTCGCCCTATCGCATATTTGGCATACTACATACACGTGGCTTGTGAATAAAAAACATCATGAGGGAAATAAGGCACGACACACCAGCTGATTGGATACGTCACCATGGTCTTTTCTCGTGAGTTCCTCGCCGATCGCACTCTTCATCAGCCGCGAAAGTGATGGCAGCACATTAATGGGCGGATATATTTGTCTGTTGTGCAATTGACGATCGACGAATATTTGCCCTTCGGTGATGTACCCTGTCAGGTCAGGAATGGGGTGTGTTATGTCTGCATGATCGATTTCAGCCAGCGGAGTTTGGGAATGGTGGTAGAGAAGCACCGTCATTCGGCATGGTGAGGATGGGAATTTGAGTAATCGAACCGTTCCGCCCCTCCACACGACCAGCACGTTCGTAAATTGTCGACAAGTCCGTGTACATGTATCCCGGGTACCCTCGACGCCCCGGTACTTCTTCACGGGCTGCCGACACCTGTCGTCATGAAATGAGTAGACCAGCACAACCATCAGTTCTCCGAATCAAAACGCACTTCACGCAGGGCATCTGCGTACGACGACATGTCAGTCAATATGACCAACACATGTTTCTCCAATTGGTACGCATAGTATTCGGCAGTCGTCAACGCAAGTCGTGGCGTGATGATACGCTCAATGGTTGGATCATTGGCCAGGTTAAGGAACAGCGTCACCCGATCAAGACTTCCATTGGATTCAAAGTCCTCCTTGAAAAACCGTGCCGTTTCCATGTTGACACCCATAGCGGCGAACACCACCGAAAAGTTGTCTTCGTGACCATCGTGCACATCTTTCGTGGGACGTTTCACCAAACCAGCTTGACGTACAATTTGCGCAGCAATCTGACGTTAGCGTCAGAGATAGGCATAAAGAAGCCAGCGTTATGGTTACCTCGTTGTGTGGTAGACCTGCAGCCGAGAAGATGGGGATCTTTTGTCCGCGGGCAATGGAGTTCATAGTGTCAATGGTCGAAATACCAGTTTGTATCATCTCCTCAGGGTATATCCGAGAATACGGGTTGATTGGTGAGCCTGAACTAAACCTTGTAAAGGAGGGGGGAGATACGATAATGGCGGAATGAACAGACCGTTAATGTCAAGGTAATCTTCGGCAAAGACTTTGGGGCCTTGATCAATGGGGTTTCCGGAACCGTTGAAGATGCGACCCAGCATGTCTTCGGCGACGGGGAGTTTCATGCTGCTGCCCGTAAATTCGACATGAGTGGCTTTGACGTCTACCCCAGATGTGCCCTCAAAGACTTGTACGATCGCTTTTGTCCCTTGGACCTCGAGGACTTGACCTCCTCTCTTGGAACCGTCTGGAAGGGTCAACTGCACGATCTCGTTGTACGAAGGGAACTGATCCGGAGTTTAGCACGTTATCGCGTCGAGCATCTCGAGGCCTCTACCTTGACATTGTCGAGTACAACAAGCGGCCTGCGGAGTGATCAATTAAAGATACACGGCTGCGGTTTAATTTGGATTTTACCCGTTGACGGCAGATACGGTGCGATAATCTGGAGAAACGGCGTCGAACCACGACAGGAACGGACACAGCGTAGGAGACATACCGAGATGAGGGTGCACGCGATATTCGCGTGTCACCGCAGCGGCGTTGATTGCAGCTAATTCATTATCACTAATGCGAGGGTCGACGACCATGACTGGACTGATGCTTCTGTCCGAAAGTTGTGCTGGACGTTCTTGGATTGAGAGCAGGCAGCCGATATTCCCACGCCCGAAATGGCTCAGGGTATTATACGCTACGTACGTTCGTCGAACCGTGTCATTATATTACAACGCGTTCATTCCTGACGCAAGTGCATCCACAAGGCCTCGTGCCACGTCCTTCACCTTGTCCACATCCCCAGACGACCTGAAACACGCATTCAGCTCCACAACCCACAATTTACTCAATCGATGACTCATACCATTCCGTTTCGAGGAGAATCTCCTCGACTTGCTCGTCCGGTTCCCATCCTAGATCCTTGCTCTGCAGCACAATGTATAGGTACTCGGCAGTGCTCGATCGAACCTGAGTAGGCACACACATAATTCAGTGCCCCTCCTCCCTGACGATCGGGAAAGATACATACTCTGGGGTATGGATGGGTAAGGAACTCGACGATTTTGGATAAGCACGTTTTCGCAACCGACGGAAGCGTCAAGAGGTTGATAACTCTGCAGCATCGTCATTTGGACAGCTCACTTCGGCACAACCCGCATTAATGAAATTGTGACTTACATCTTCATTGACTCCTGGAGCCTTTGGATGTTCTTGACACGAAACACGTTTTTGCAGGAAAGTGACAACAAGGCTTCGATACTACACAATGTCAGCTAGCACACACACGCCACTGGAATGCAGCCTGCTTACCATGCGGCACCCCTCTCAGATTCCGAGAGAGACAGCAAGGCGTTCTCCTCAAACAACAAATTGAATGTCTGCAGGACCGGTATTACGACATTGTTGGAAGTCAGGTTTGATTCGGCCAAGCCGATGAGGTCGCTTGCAAATTCTGAAAGGCTGTATCCCACCCCGGTCAGGGGTAATGTTTTCGTATAATTAGCGAGACTCGATGATGCAGGACGTTGCTAAGCCAATAAGATGTGAGCCTGCTGTCGACACCCACAACGGCGGAGAACAACATACTGTGCTGCCCGTCCTCGTGGCGACACTCATCACTAAGCCCCTTAACAGTGATCTCCGATACTCGGGAATCTGCAGGATCTTGACAGCCTTTGGAAACAACCACCCACCATCACTCCAGCTATTGTTGTCATTGCCGCTATCTCTGAACCAAATTATTCACCGAACATATCTGCTCTTTCAGGGAATGTACTCACGCAAAAAATAACTCCTTCACTACATCGATTTTTTTTACCCTCCATCTTACTGCATGTTCCGTAACAGGGAGGGGAAGCTGCACGATGCGCAAAAAACATTCACCAGAAATCTGGCGAACATTATCGAGCCGTTCTACACCCTGTCGAAGAATACGTCCAATGGCAGCGTGATATCTGTGTGGAGGTAAAAAGGAAGGAAAATCCGGCAGGTTGCCAGAAATGCGGAAGAGATCTTCGATGACCGAACTCAAGCCGCGGATACATGCGATACGTATCCACGATCCCACGTCTCCTCGCTCGTCCGTAGTGTAGTCCTCCAGCCCATTGTCCAAAGCATCAAATATAGCGCACACCTGGCTTGATCGGAAATCTATACCTGGTTGTAAGACATGGAGCATTTCCACATTAGGAGTGGAACATACGTTCCACCAACCTCGGTGTTATGTTTGCGAAGATCTTTGGGATTGCGAGGTAACAGTTTCTGCGCGCCTCGACATTTACCATCCTGGCTGCAGACTGTAATCACCGGTTAATGAGCGTGACACGCGGAGACTGTGGATAGAATCCAATTCCTCACCTCCGAACTGATGCTTTCCAGCAAGCAGTCAACCGCTGCAGGGAGAACATGAGGGTGTGCGTCGTAGTTGAGGACGCCTAACACATGCCCCAAACTCTGCTGCAATGATGGGGACCCTTGTCTGAACTCCTTGATCAATGTGCAGGGAAGCCATATGAACTCAGTATACGCCGCACAATACATGCTCGCCACGCAGGAAACTTATCTTTGCACCGGCAGAGAGCAATCCATGAGTGAACTCATCGTGGCCATCGCGGTTGCAGCCGCCTCCTGCACATTATTACTCCTGTGGCGAAGCCCTTGATCAACGATGTAACACCAGTCTGGGACGGGTGATTGGGTCTGTTGTGTTTCCTTTTGGGTAATACTGACAGCAATGAGTCTGCAACTTGCACCGAGCACTTGTTCGTTCCGAGGCGCAAGGATAACATCATTTGGGACGCGTCCGATGAGACCGAAAATCTTGCGCAGGATGTTGCGGTAAGTAAACGTGGCATCAAACTACAGTTCGACTGACCTCTCGCCTCTTCTCATCCCCTTCGGGACCAAATCGTAGTCGATAAGCATCAGCGAGTTCTGTAAGTGCCAACATTGCACCATGAATGTCCGACGTATCCACGGAACGCAGTAGTGGTGTCTAGCCCAGTCTGGGTTCAACACCGTCGGTAACTTTAAAATCGCGATTTACCAATCGTAATACGCATGCCGGCCCCAACGATGCGAGCTCGATCTCACATATTAGCCTCAAGGACTTGGCACCCAACTGCCTTATCATAATGTCCCAGTGACGCAGGGTAGTCGAAATCAGGTGGTTTATGAGACTTGATCGGTATTCCAAATGCCTACCACACAGGTGGTCAAAATGGGAAGGTGACAAAGCTCAGCGAAAGGTTAACTTACTCAGCTACTTGTGGAGCGGCAGTGAGGAACGCGTTGCGCCGTATGCTCACAGAGTAAAAGTCCGTTTGACGGAGCACGTCGATACCATGAGCGAACAAACCCTGAACCCGTAAGAAAATGGTCAGAGTGCTGAAGTAGGCGGGAAACATGACAGCGCCGCACCATTCTGCCCACATGTTCTTGGAACGCGGCACTTGCGGCCCTGCGGATGGATACATCACGATCGAAAAGAGAAACACAAACAAGGCTTTGTGCTAGCCCGGAAGCGTGCGGGGAGAAGCTGGATACGTCCTGCGCCCTTGCCAAGGCCCAGATGACGTAGGCTGCAGCATCTCGCACGTTGGAACCGATTGAATGCGCACCCTTACGAATGTCAAAGTAAAGGGCCTGTTCGGTGTCAAAATAAAATTCTGCATCCCATGGAGGCTCGTGCCCTTGCCTTGGATAACCAATCGAGCAACTGTGGCAATAATGATGATTGCACGAGGCCTCTGCGTGCCATCTCGGCCGTCGCCAGACATGCACCATGCCATGTTGCCTCGGCGACAGATGGCATGTCACTGATGGGAGCACCCGCAATGCTGTGTATGGAAAATAAGTTTAATATCGTCTCAAGGACTTGCGATGAGAAGTCTGTTGGTAGACGCTCCGCCAGCCTGCCAATACCTTTGGCCGCTGACCATCGTACCACAGTATCCTGTCAAAGGACGTTTTTATTTGGAGATAAGATGTCACGACTGTGAACTACCTTGTCTTGCAGAGAGCTGAATAGTGCTTGTAGGATGGTTTCGATTTCTTCCGGAACGTCGATGTCGTCATCGTCGTCATCCATTTGAATTTCCTCCCAAGCTTCCGTTATCTCCAACGCGCGAGCTGGTGAAATGTCTCAGGCCATGCTTTCCCTGCATACAAGAATACACTAGCCGTTGA